>OMKN01078130.1:0-20841 GCA_900302345.1 Melanonus zugmayeri
GAGACTCTGTCCAAAGCTGCAGAGATTAGACTTGGGGGGTGGAGAGGAAATAAAATATCTAATCTAAAAAGGTTTCTTCCCTTGGGGGATTTGACAGACTGTCTCCCTCTCTCTGGGATGGGCTCCTGATCAGGATGGGTGGTTGGATGGATGGATGGATGGATGGATGATCACCAATATGAATAAATGTTACAAATCAATTCACCAACTTTGTGTAATGCTCTTGTTCTGAGTTATTAGAACAGGATTGTAATCTCTCAGAGATTGTTGACTGTTGTTCATCTAGGACATCGGACTCTGAAGGGTTAATGCTTCGTCCTGTGTGTAGATTGGGGGATTAAATCTAGGTTCAAGCTGGGCTTTGGATTTGTCTTCTTTTTTTGTTGATTTTTCAAAAAGGGCCATCTCTGAAGTCAAGATACTACTCTGTTTTATTCATCTATTCACATCTTTGTAGCACACCAGACATAATGGTTTATTTGTCCTCTTTATCTTCCTCTCACACCCCAACCCTCTCCCTCTTATTCCATATATCTTGCTCTCATCTCTCGTTCTCCTACACTCATTCTCTCTTTAATTGCCTCTCTCTCTCCCACCCCCCTCTGTGATGAAGGGATAACCTTTCTGCTGCTCTTTGGCCCTGAACTGATTTACAAACAGCGGGGGACAGAAATACAGATTCAGTATGGCTGACAGGATGAGCTGGACTGAGCTGGTGCCATTGACGTTGTTGGTCATCAATTTAGTTTTCTCTGCATTGATTTCCATTCCATAGGCTCGTGAGGTAGAATCAACCATATTCAACCTTTGACCATACCCGGTCAAAGGCTTTCTTGAAGTCTACGAACACATGGTACAGATGTTGTTGGTGCTGCAGATATTTCTCACAGATGATTCTCAGGTTGAATATCTGTTCTGTGGTGCTCCGTCTTGCCCTAAATCCAGCCTGTTCTTCAGCAATGATGAGTTCAGCTTGAGATGTTAACCTGTTCAGTATGATTTTCAGAAGGACTTTGCTCGGGTGGCTGATGGTGATAGACTGATGGTGCGGTAGTTTTGGCACAGTTGTAGATTGCCTTTCTTGGGAAGTGTGATGACAAGTGACTGGGTCCATGATGTAGGCCATTCCCCACTTTGCCAGATTTTTTGGCAGATGATGGTGAGGATGTCAATCATGGCTCCTCCCCCTGATTGCACAAGCTCTGCTGGGATGTTGTCCACTCCTGCTGATTTTCCTTTTTTCAGCGATTTCACTGCTGCCTCGACTTCTTTACGGAGGATGGAGAGTGTCACTCCTTCCTCAGTGGGTTGAGGACATGTCAGGACTGTTGGATCTCATTGGCTGTGTGGTTATAGAGCTCGGAGCAGTATTCCGTCCACCTATCCAAGATCTTTTGTTGTTCCGTAAGGCATTCACCAGTCTTGCTCAGGATCGCAGACACTCTGGTCTGCTTAGTCCTTGTCAGCTCCTTCACCGCTTGGTATGCCTTCTTGGTGTTGTTGGTGCTCAGGCTGTTTTCTATTTCTTGGCACTTTCCCTCTAACCAGTTTTCTTTTGCTGACTGCATGCCTTTCCTGATATTTTTGTTAATTTGTCGGTATGCCACAGATCCTTCAGGAGAGTTCTTGCTCTGCTTCAGGGCTCTGCGCTTGTCGCACAAGTCTAGCAGTTCACTGGTGACCCAAGGTTTCTTCTTCAGGCAGAGTTTGCCAAGAATTTCAGTGGCTGCTTCAGTGACAACTGTGTTGAGAGTGATGGTTATATTGTTGACATCCACTTCTCCTTCGCCGAGGATGAGTAGTGGTGCAAACCTCCCTCCTATGGTAGCTTTGAAGATTTGAGCCACTTCAGGGTCTCGTAGTTTGTCCAGGTCGAACCTCATTCTGGTGTACTTGGAGCTTTGGATCTTCTTCAAGCGTAGGCGAAAAGACATCAGGACAAGGTTGTGGTCACTCCCAATGTCTCCCAATGTCTGCGAAAGCTGCGTGTCCTGCCGATGTTAACGCTCGATCGGAAACACTTCTTGATCAGGATGTAATCGATCTGGTTGTGGTGCTCTCCACCGGGACTGTGCCAGGTCCATCGTCTAGAGGCCTTGTGGGGGCCAAGTGTGTTTGCCAGCAATAGGCTGTTGTATCTAGCAAATTCCACGAGCCTTAGGCCTCTGTCATTTGTCTCGATGTTACAGTATGGACCGCATGTGTCTTTCCAATTTGCATAGGCCTCCTCTCCAACCTTTGCGTTCCAGTCTCCTTGTACAATGATGATGTCCTTCTTTGGTGTTTGGTCTATGACTGTTTGTAGGTGATCATAGTCTTCTACCCCACTGTCCTCATACGTGGATGTTGCAGCATAGACCTGTATGATGGTGATGTTAAATGGGGATGCTCTCAGGCGAATAGTGATGAGTCTGCTTGAGACTGTTCGACAGCCCATGACTGCGTCCATAATGTCTTTGTGGACAAGGAAACCAACACCGTGCTCGTGTTTGTCTTCCTTGCCGCTGAAATAGAGCTTGTGGCCTACGTCGGTTGATGTTTCACCGAACCTTTTCCAGCGTAGTTCACTGATCCCCAAGATATTCCAGCGGTATTGATCCATTTCGTGGGCTAGCTCTTCAAGTTCCCCAACAGCAGTTAATGTTCTGACATTCCAGGTTCCCACGACTATGTTGTCTCTAGTGCGGAATTTGCGGAATTTCCCAGTAGTACATTTTCCACCTCCGTCCTGGTGACTAACGGTAGGCGCGGCCCTTGTTGACCCGGGCGATGGCCGAGCCGGTATGGGTATAGCGCTGGTTTTCATCATTGTGGTGTGTCTTGGGCAAATAAACCTGGCGGCGCCCATCCCTCTCCAGGTTGGGTGCAGTTTACGGTCATGCCCAGGACCAACGGAAATATAAATTGGCCTTAAGAAGAAGAATGGTTTCTTGAAGCAACACGTGTTGATGAAAGTCACATTTAAAACACAAATGTGTTATGTCCACAGTGTCCACTGAAGGAGACTGCTGCATGCTGGGAGCTGGTGGCCGACAGCAGGCGCCGAGGGGTGGACTTGCTCTACTCCAACATGCACACCCTCCTCCCGCTGCCCGTCACCCAGCTACCGGTGTCCACCCCGCAGACGCCAAGCCGGTCCTGCCCCGGCCCAATGGACCTGTCCACTGCCGCCTCCTCTGCCCGGCCACGTCCGGAGGCACCGCCGCAGCACCCCAAGGCCCTGCGGCTGGCCGAGGCGGTCGACACCACAGACGACGGGAGTCCGGTCAAAGTGTCGCAGAGGATGAGGAAGCACAAGAGGCTAGCCGAGAGGGACCCGTTGCACTCGGACTCTGACTCGGAGGATGACTTCCTCTCCCTTGCCAAGCCTGCGGTCACCGCTCAGGGCGAGGAGGAGGAGAGTGTCTGCAAAGCCGGGGCTTGGGGCACCCTTCATCCTCCGCCGAGGATGAGGAGGGAACCTCTGACCCCTCAGCAAAGAGCCGTCAGCAGCCCGGTCTCCCGCTGCCTCGCCGCCATCGCTGACTTCCTGGACGACATGTCCTACATGGACGCCTGCTCCTCCTCACCACAGGGGGGCGGTACAGGGCGAGCGTGGCCCCGGGCACAGGTTAAGGACGGCATGGTGGACGAGGCCAGGCTGGAGAGCCCCAGGGCCAGCAGGGTGGAGGCGGAGCGGGCCGTGGAGATCCAGGCCGCCGTGCAGGCTCTGAGCTTCCAGAGGTGCCTGGCGGGTGTGAGCGAGGCCCAGGGAGAGGCCCAGGCCCTGGGAGGAGGAGAGCTGGCGGAGCAGGCGGCGCTGGAGCTCAGCCTCCCGGTGGCTCCGCACCAGAGAGGGTTCAGCCTTACCCCTCATGCACCCTTCCAACCCAAGTGAGTCCATGTCTCCTCTGCTGTGTTCATTAATAACCTTTATTTGGTGAATTTGTAACGATATTGATTGAACGGCACTTTTTAACCAAACTGGGTTGTTTCCGTGCTCCAGGCTGCTCCAGAAGTGCAGGGAGGTGAAGGCCGGTCTGCTGTCCAGCGCAGTGTTTGATACGCTGGGCAGCAGGCCCGAGCTCTCCCTGGAATACCTCCCCACCCTACGCACCATCTGCAGATCCGAGCAGCTTAAAGAACAAGGAAAAGTGAAACGAAGGTGAGCCCTCGGAAAACATATAAAAACATTTTTTTGTGGACTAAGATGTGTTTGTTGTATGTTCTTAGCTGTTAGCAGGTGAACATTTGCAAGAAGTGGTTCAGTGCTCATCTCGGCTGCCATGTAGTGACTCAAAGGAACCCACGTTTAGTACATCGAGTGCAGTTCAATAAGCAAACCCAGGAAATTGAACCGTGTTTTTTTTTAATATGCATGCATGTTAAAGTGCAACAGATGCAGAAGAAGCCTAAATGCATGCCTCAGCACAGACACACACACAACCTCGCCCAGCTCATGGTTTCAGAAGGAAATGTTTTGGGTTTGTTTTTTTTAATGTGTTTTTCTTCCATCCTGCTTTAGGTTTCTGCACTACCTGGACTCTATCCACCTGGGCATCCCCCGGGACACCCTGCAGCACCTGGCTGGAGACTTCCCCTGAACACCTGGACCCCTGGAGCTCTTGTTCCTTCTCTCACTCGGGCATTTCTATGCCAGCTAGCCAATGACACGCTACCGGTGGACAAATCAAGTCTCGTAATTGGAGAGGCCTGGACTCAATCATCACAATATTTGCAGACTATCATCATTTTGTTTTTGTTTTTATTTTTAAAGAAATTGGTGCAGCCCAATGAGTACACTTCATACTTTTTGTTTTGTAAATGAAGCTAAACTGCTACAGTTCACTGTACAAATGTTAAATTTCTAATAAAGAACATTAATGGGATTCTTTCAAATTATACTCTAATTGGTCTTAGTACTTGTATACATTGGTAATTTATAATGGCGTAATAGGATGTGTGTGTTGTTGTACATTAGTGTTTCGTATTGTTTGAAGTCAAATTTTTTACAATGTATTTTTTTTTAACAAGTAACAGATCCGGTGCTAATGTCAAATAATTTTGTAAGATTGTGACCTGTAAAATAGTCAGTGTAAAAAAGGATGTTTGAATGTGTAACATCAAAACTATTAAAAACCCATGTCAATGTATTATGTTATACTCTTTAAATAAAGTGGACTAAACGGATAGTGGAAACTACACTCCCAGAGGGGGCGGGCTCTCATTATTGGGAAGCTTGACACGCGCCTGTTGTAATTTCCCCGCTATTTTGATGTAGACGAAGTCGGCAATCTGAATGCCGATCATGTTGAGTTACAAGCCCATTCGAAAATACAGACTGCTCAGTCTTTAAAATACAATGGCAAACGAGCGAAACAATAAGATTTTACTGCAAATTATCAAACAGCCAGCGAACAGTCGATGCGCTGATTGCGGCGCGCCTGGTAAGATATTTATTATTCAGGTTATTTATCAATTTCGCTGGACGTGATTAATCCTGTATACCTAACTTTACAAAGTTCTCGCTTTTAATACCTTAGATTCAGATTGGGCCTCTTATAAACTGGGGGTGTTTGTGTGTCTGCAATGCTCTGGTGTCCACCGCAACCTGTCGAGTCGCGTCAAATCAATTAGGCTGGACTTCTGGGAGGATGAACTGGTGGAGGTAATTGGTAAACATTGCTGTGTGTGCTCTTATTCTCAGTGATCACATTTTGCGTATTAATGCATTTATAGGCCTACATTCCGATTTTGATCCAAATGAGGCCATTTAATTCTTGTATGTTCCCTTTTCTCGACCTGGCCTGACTGAAGCTCATGAAATCTCAAGGCAACGCGGTTTCTAAAGATCACTATGAGAAAAGCGTCCCGCCCTACTACTATCAGCCCAAACAACACGACTGTGCGTAAGTATCGTCCCGGCGTGGTCTCATCGTAAAGTGACAACAATCACTCTGCTGTTCTCCCTGAAACCTGCTTGACTAGCTGTTGATGTGAACGTGAAGTAGGCCTACTGAGAAGAGAGGAAGGGAAGGGCACAGTAGCTTAGAGTGAAACCGCATGATGCAGAAGTAACATTTTGAGTCAATAAAGGATTCTAAAAGTGTCCAACGTTCATACAACGGTGAGCTAAACGATTGGTAAAGAACATTAAGTTTATGCCCAGCTCTATAGAACTGATAGTCTATAATAAAACATATAATAAAAGTTATATATCGAGCCAGCTTATGTCTAATTTTTGCCTATTTCTAGTGTCCTGAGAGAGCAATGGATAAGAGCAAAATATGACAGGATGGAATTCACAGGGAAAACTAAGTACCCTCCACTCTCCTACACCACAGGTAAAGTAATGCTGCTGAACAAGTGCCTTCTTCATGTGTCAAACGGCTCTACTCCTACTACTACTTTGAAAACAGTAGTATGAATAACGCATTTCCTCATACACTCGTCCACAACCAAGCAATAAGCCTTTGCCTGTGACCGCGACATCTACAGACATTGAACAAACAGTGTATGGTTCCCTTTGGTTGCCACCAGGTTTCTATGAAGGGATGTTATGGAAAAAAGGGAAGGATAATTCTCAATTTCTGAAGAGGAAGTTTGTGCTGTCAGAGCAGGAATTTACTCTAGTTTACTACAACAAGAATGACGTGAGTGCAACTTAAGTCCTATTCCTATAAGTGTGTATGTGTGTTTATGTACATAAGTGATGCAGTATATATATGCGTATGCTGGACAATTCACTTCTTTCAATTACATTCTATTCACTGCAATCCAATGGACAATGAATAACCAATGACAAATAACGGAATCCTAATCGTCACAGTTGCTTTCAATCCACTCCCTCAACGGTGCTTTCTATTATTCTCCCTTCAGGAGTCCAAAGGCCCCAAGGCCGTAATCCCCATCAAGCATCTGAACGCCACATTTCAACCGGAGAAGATCGGCCATGCCCACGGCCTGCAGCTGACCTACCTGAAGGAAATGGTCACAAGAAACTTATTTGTTTACCACGAGAACCCCGAGGTCATTGCCTGCGCCACATTCAATTGTTAAGAGATACCATGGGACTAGTCTCACAAATCAGACTGTAGATAAATATCTAAAGTCTGAGGGCAGACAAGCTCAAATCTTGGTGAACAGGGGTGTTTCACTTTCTTTTGCTTCATATTTGTTTCGACCAATCATGTTGCTGGAGGCGGGGATCTGTAAAGCGCTTATTAATTGGCGAAGACAAACTCGGCCAGCAGTAGTAAACTGTAAAAAGGTGTCCGTAAAAGTTTCAAATCAACACCGTGTAGACTGGCCACTGTAGAAATACACTTATTAAAATACACTTCTGAAAGCTTCACCCACTCGTGGGAATGAGTTTCGGTATAATATCTCCATGATGAAACGGGAAACATGGCGTAACTCCGCCCCTTGCAGTTTCTGGTTTCCGGCCCAGGCTCAGTGCCGTCTCCCCCCAGAAGTTCTGCTATAACACAGTAGGACTGCTGGATCCGAGATTGCCATAGGACTAAACGCATATGGTTTTTCTGTGGATCATCCAATTCATCCAATCTCTCAATCTCTTCATCCAAACCGGTCTCTGCATGTTCTGTTCATTTGTTGTTGTTGTTTTGATTCCCAGGAGATTGTCACGTGGTTCAACGCCATCCGCGCTGTTCGCTACGCCTACCTGAAAACGGCCTACCCCGCTTGCCATGACGAGGAGGTAGGTGGCCGACAATGTCTTGTCTTGTGAGATAGTGTTACCATGTTACAGATGCCACGACAACCAGTGACTATTGTACTGGAAGAACCAGTAACTTTGTTGATTTCTAGTGTATGGAAATGTTATAATAGGTCATGCAGTTTTCTTAATATATTATCCACTAGTGAAGCAATTCATGAGTAATCGGGTTACTACATTCATACATTGTCAGATGTTCAAATGTTAAACTGCCACCTTTATTAAATAAAGGGAAAATTTAGAATTATGAGGAATAGAATAACAACAACATATAATAAAGTGAGAATTTAAACATGCCGATGTTTTCCATGTTTTGAAGCTAAAGTGTTGACGTTGTGTACTTTCTCCCAGCTCATACCCCAAATAACTAGTAACTACCTCAAGGAGGGCTACATGGAGAAGACTGGGCCAATGGTAGGTTGATAGATCAATAGATAAACACATATAGAATAGCCTACCATTTAGCGGTTTAATGTACCATGGAAGCCTGCCCCAATTACAAAATATGGAAAATAGGCCTACAGCCATAAACATACATTTGCATTTGATATGTATGTGGGAAATAAGCATACCATAAGCATACATTCTCATTCTCATCACATATGTATTACTTAAACACACTTTTATCCAAAGTGACTTAGAGTGATTTCTTTTCCATTATCATTAATGAGTCATTAATGAGCAGGTAGGGAGGCATCTTACTCAATGCGGACATTAGGGTTTGACCCCTAACCTTTCAGCTGAGAGTTGAACCCTAACTGCTAGACTATCCAGCCCTCTATGTTTGAGGATGTACTGTATGTGTTCCACAGAACTCTGCATGATTATGTTTATGAGAATGTGGAAAATAGGTCCACACACACACACACACACACAAAAACCCCAACTCCATTCTGAACAGCAACGCGAGTCATTCAAGAAGAGGTGGTTCTGCTTGGACTCTCAAGACAGGAAGCTGCTTTACTACAAAGGCCACTTGGTGAGGACAAGCCCTCTGTCACTCCCCTCTATGTCTCCCTCCCCCCTTCTCACACACACACACACACACGCACACCAAGGCTTCTCCTCGCACCACCCCTTCATTCTCATCCACCATGTCCCCTGTTGTGTGTTCCATTTGATTGTGATTTTGTGATTTGATTGTGATTTTGATTTGATTCTGATGGCAGGACGCCGAGGAACTGGGCGCCATTTTCATCGGAACTACAGGGAATGGCTACGCGGCGCAGGAGTTCATGCCGAAGAGCACTCGCGGGAATAAATGGAAGTGCGGCATTCTCCTGGAGACGCCTCAAAGGGAGTTTGTGTTCATGTGTGAGCAGGAGCGGGAGCAGAAGCAGTGGCTGGAGGCCTTCAGACAGGTGTTCTCCCGGGCCATGGTCCCTCAGGACTACACCGGTAAGCCACAAGAGATGAGAGAGATAACAAAGAAAGAGATAACACCCCTTATTATGGAGTTGAGTTGTGCAGCTGATGTGATGGCACAATCTGAACTATGTAGGGGAGTGGCCATCTTGGCTCCCGTCTGCCTAAAATGTACACAATGTACACTGCTGTGGGTTTGCGAAACATCAAGGAAAGGAAGATTTGGAAATGGGTTTTTGCACATAATTACAGTCACTCCAATAAGCGGTTTATGGGCAGGTGTGTGTTTTTTTTGTTGTTGCTCTGGCTACTTAGTCCAGTTACCTCAAATGTTGGTGGAAAGGTAGATATTTGTCAACATTGCAGTGAGTGACAATGTCACTCACTGCAATGAGTATATTATATATACCATTCTCAAAACATTCTAAAAACACATGCTTCTGTTATTGTTGTTGTTTGTGTTGTATATTGGTAATGCTGGCAGTGGGTAATGCTGAGAAAGAGAGGAATATGAGGACACTATATATGCATTTAATGGTTTGGTAACCTCATATTGGTTCACGTGTGTGACGTTGCAATTCTTGTTTCAGTTGAGGCAAACAAGAATTGCAACGTCACGTGTGTGACGTTGCAATTCTTGTTTGCCTCAACTGAAACAAGATGATGAGGTTCACGTGTGTGACGTTGCAATTCTTGCCTCAACTGAAACAAGAATTGCAACGTCACACACGTGAACCTCATATTGGTTCACGTGTGTGACGTTGCAATTCTTGTTTCAGTTGAGGCAAACATTCAAAGAAGGAAAAGGTGAGCTACGCGAGGTCTGCATCCTTTTGCAGCCCACACCACAGTCAAGAGACAGCTGGCAGACATTTAGCTGCCGTCTGCATCACTGGAGACGCGCCTGGCTCCACACTCCTCTACAGTGGACATGCGGATCTAAGGATCTAATTGAAATTAACCACCTCAACAAGCACACTGCTGAGGCTTCCCATGCTGTGGTTAGGAGGTGCATTTCCACATCGAAACACAGTGCTGGTGTACCATCATAAAACAATGCAAGATACGGCACTCCACAGTAAAAGCTGATTTCCAGGGGATGGCAATGAGATGTCCACATGATTGGCCAAAATGTTGGGGAGCGACAATGAAACACAATTACATTTATGTACACACACACACACACGTATATAAGAATCAAACTAGACTACATGCCACTGTTTTGTTATTTCATGTTACCGGTAAATATCAGCATATTTGAATAGAAGTATTACGCAGTGTTCTTAAGGGATATATATTGTTTTTAAGATGTATGTCATGTCAATATTTACATTGTGATGTTTTGTTAAAATATACAATACAGATTTAAATGGTTTGCACTGTTTTTTTTGTATTTCAATTAGCAGTTCATAGACTGTTTATTCCATGTACAAATGCTATGAACCTGCAGTTACTGACTCTGACTCCAGAGAGCGCTAGAGCGCGTTTTATATTTCAAAGGAAGTTTGTCCTCTAGGGCTCGCTGTATTTGCCGGGTACCGGAGGTCAGGCGTGCTCGTAACATTTACTGCGAAATGTTACAAGAAGAGTAAAATAACCGGGTAAATAGGAACATGTCCCATGACTAGCTTCAAAAACGGTGTGGCTATTGTGCAGATAATCTCCGAAAGAATAAGAAACAACATAGTAAACACAACCTAAGACTTAATTCGTCCGACCGTTTTGTCCTACAAAGGCGCGGAGAGTTTGACAGCGCCGGGAGCGCAGTGCGCAGGCCCGACATCAGACAAACCACTTGCATCTGAAGCAATAGATGACAAAATAAAGACGCTAGTCTTCAAAGAAAGGCTACTCGAATATGAGGAAGGACGTGCGGATACTACTCGTCGGGGAACGTAAGTGGCAAATCTTCACACATCCCTAGGTTGTTGAAGGACTGAGGGGCTAGCGTGCTAGCGAGATGCTAATAGCCCTGTTCAGCAGGTTTATAACACTGCAGCCAAGGAAACGTACAGGGATCTGACATGCACCATACTTCACCATGAACCCCTTTTAATCAAATGTCCAAGCCGCCTAGCAAATGCATCATTCTGAGAACAAAACGTAGTTCTCCCAGCAGGTATCTTTGATATCCCGGGATGTCATCTAGGTAGGACATTGGTTCCAGCATCGAAGCTGCAGATAAACTTCCATCTGTAGTGAAGGCTTCACTTCGAAAAAAACGATCCAGCAATTGCAAATCTAGTGCTGTTATGCCATTTACCAAAAGCTAAAAGTAGCTGTAAAACTTGCATGACATGTTACATAGTATATAAATGCTGTCATGTGGATATAAAGAACGCGTGAAAAATGCCCATTAGATATATACTGAATGACTGAAATGATACGTTAATGTTATATATTTTAAAACAATAGTGTGAATGTTGATTTAAGTCGTGGTTTAGTTGTTTATTTTTTCGTAGTCCAGGTATTCTTATAACAAAAAACAATGGTAAAGTCGCTAAGAGATGTAACTCTTGTCTGTTTGATTATGTTATGTTAAAGGGAAGTACTTTTCTGCAGCTCTGTTCTGTTGGAATTCCAAAACTTGATATGCCTACTTGGCTACAGCACTTACCACCCTTATCTTCGCCCTGTTCTGGTGACGTTTTGGTCGAGGTCAGAATCCGATACACTCATGTGTATTTGTTTTATTCTGTGTCCCTACAGCCAAGGTAGGGAAGACGTCGCTGATCATGTCCCTGGTCAGCGAGGAGTTTCCTGATGAGGTAGGCATCACCAGACCATGATAATGATAAATAAAATACCCACTTGCATCTTGAATGTTTCTACTCAAGCTTTATGGATGTCAATACATGCAGAAAGATTTGGTGAATCATTCACATGCACGCTGTAATATTGTATATAACCGCACGTTGCTGCTACTGGAAAGATATGATTGCATAATAACATACTCTCCCTCATGTAACACTTTTTAACCTTATGCGATGCTACACATATCCAGTGTGCGTCAGAGTTTATATGTGGCTAGCCAAACACATACAACACCTGGCCCTATCAAGGACTATTGCACTGCTCTGGTGTTGGTGGATCACTGTTATTTTTCATCATGGTCCAGGTTCCCCTTCGAGCGGAGGAGATCACTATTCCAGCCGACGTCACGCCGGAGAGAGTCCCCACACACATAGTGGACTATTCAGGTGAGCCGTGCCCCTGGTGCCCACACACATAGTGGACTACTCAGGTTAGCCATGGTTCTGATCCCCACACACATAGTGGACTACTCAGGTTAGTCGTGCTACTCCGGTTAGCTATGCTCCTGGTCCCCACACACATGGTTGTCTTGCTTATGCACACTCACTTTTTATTATTGAAACAAAATCTTTGAAAGTTGCATAATATTGGTTATATAAGGTGTCATTGTATAATTTAGTATAATAGTGTGTGTTCATATTGTAATTAAAAGGGATCCACTTCTGTTCTACACTGTTCAATATAATATTGGTGAATTAAAATCCTATGAAATGATAATTGTACGTAACCCGTTACTACATACATACAATTTTAATCCTGCAGAGGCAGAGCAGTCAGATGAGCAGCTCTATCAAGAAATATCCAAGGTTTGTTACAAGTCTTAAAAACTCCACCTTCACTCTGCTTCATAGCTCCTGTTATTTCTCTGCTCCGGCAAACTTTAACTAATTGTCTTTGCAGGCAAATGTAATCTGCATAGTGTATTCCGTCAACAACAAGAAGTCCATTGAGAAGGTGAGTCTTTTGAGAAGGCCTTCCACCAAAGTTTGTGCCTGGTTATGTCGTTTGATTTTCGGTTTATGTGTCCTCCTGCCTAGGTGACGAGCCATTGGATCCCTCTCATAAATGACAGAACAGACAAGGACAGCAGGTGTGTGTGTGTGTGTGTGTGCCTCCCTCCCTCGTTGGTCAACAGACAATATTACCCATGTGGAGCCAGCATTTTATGCAGCCAGTAGGGTGCATATTACAACATGTGATTATATAATCTGTCCTGTAAACTAGGCCAGCATAGTAGCTAGTACTGACACACTGAGATGTACTAAGATTGGATATAATACAATGTAATATCTGGCAAAGCCATTCTACCAGTTTGCGTTGTATGGACCCTGTCCCAGTTTATTGTGGCCAGGACCGTATGTAACACAATGTCAAAGTCAAGAGGTTGGTACCTGTCAGTTGAGGGGAAACAGACCTGTACAGCAGTGGCTCTCAAACTGTGGGGCGGGACCCAGAAGTTGGTCGCAGCAGGGGACCAAGTGGGTGGGGGATGGCCACAAACAATATTTTGTGGCCATCCCCCATGTTTTTTGTTGTTGTTGTTGTTTTTTTCAAAAACATGGGGGATAGAAGAAGAAAAGAGCAATACTGTATTGATGAACAATATACATCACTTTTTTCACATGGTAATGAGAATGTAAAAAATATTCAGTGGGTCCTGGACCAAAAGTACCTCCACAGGTGGGTCACAGCATGAAAATGTTTGGGAACCCCTGCTGTGGAGCACATGTCTGTAATATTGGCTGCACTGCTGTCTACTTTAAGAGGCAGATGATCAAAGGTTATTCTATAGGCTGCATAGCACACTATTTGAGATAGATTAGGGCTATCATTATAAACAAAAATGTACTTGAAAACCCCCACAAAGCAAATCGTGCCTCACTATTAATAATAAACTAGTCATTCTTTCCATATTAATTTCTTTGCCGATTTGCTTTTTATTTTGTCAGGGTTCCATTGATTTTGGTGGGCAACAAGTCGGACCTGGTAGAACACAGCAGTATGGAGACCATCCTGCCTATCATGAACCAGTACCAGGACATCGAGACCTGCGTCGAGGTGAGAGAGACAAATCGTCCCTTCCACCATTGTGGTACCACACATGAGAAGAGTCTGGGTGGCGAGTTAGTTCCATGCCGTGCCAGATTCTGCGCACACAGGCACACACAGAGACACACACTCTTTCTTTCGCCCTCTTCCAGCTACATGCCATGGATTCCTCAGAGTTTATTATGGTGGTGCTGTGTTATATTAAGAAGCACCGTGTGACAAAGCAGCTCATCTAAAATCTCCCCAAGAGTCAATGTATTGACTTTCTTCCTCCATGCAAACGCACTTCTGAGTCCTCCCTGCGGTCAACGATTTAGTCAATAATGTCTGGTCCTGTACTTCTATAGCGCTTTTAAATACGTTGGAAAGCAAAACTCTGTCAAAGTTCAAAGTAGTAATAGTTGCTGTTTGAGCAGAGCGTTGATAAAGCGATGCTGATTTGGCCCTCAGAAGGATCCATAGGAAGGTATGGTTAAGCAATGCCAGTGCTTGGCCATTTGCTCTCAATCAAATATCTATGATGTATATGTAGGCCTATACACATCTCATACATATGAGAGCTGACTTTGACTTTGACTTGAACTTGGCATTGCAAACAATTGAAGTGGTTGTGGAGCAGGAAATTAAATCTTCAACCATTAGTTTGTAATGACTATTATAATTATTGACACCAAGTAATGTCACCATTGGTAATGCTTAACATATAATCAGTTATTCTCCATTAGAGCGAGATCTAACATGTGTCAAATAATCAAGATAGTCCTATCATTTTTAATGTAGGTCTGTGATATGTTTGAAATGGCATCAGAGAACATTGGCAGTTCAACTGGCAAGTCCAGGCTCTTGGGTCTGGGCCCACTTCAGTGCTCCGCTGAGGGGACCGACCATCTGAGTGGTTACTGGGCTGTACGAGCAACAGACCACCTGACCCACTAAAAGGGTTTGATACACGTCAGATCTATCAGAGGAAGTTCCAATGCTGGTTCTGTTCAAATCTCAATCAGAGTCATGTGATGCTTGCTCACGTACCACTGCTGGCCAGCCGGATCAGTTTCCAAGCTAAAAGTGGAATAATGCCTACGTGAGGGACACACACACACACACACACACACACACACAAGCACACCCACAGGCATAAGCACACACACAGGCATAAGCACATATACATACACTCCCTCACACATAAGCACACACACACTCCCTCACACATAAGCACACACACACACGCACACACTCATGCATAAACACGCACACTCCCGCACACACACACACTCCCTCGTGCATAAGGACGCACTCATACGCACGCACTCACACACACATATACGCACACATGCAGTCATACACACACACTCGTACCAGCACACACACTCGTACACATGCACACACTCAAACACGCATACACACACACGCACATAGGTTGCATCGTGTAACACATTCACTGTATTTCACTGTAAAATTTCACTGATTGAATTTCCATCTGTTTTGACACTTTGCACAATGTTCCTGTGCTTCTGTCTCCCTCAGTGTTCTGCCAAGAACCTGAAGAACATCTCTGAGCTGTTCTACTACGCCCAGAAGGCTGTGCTCCACCCTACCGGACCCCTCTACTGTCCAGAGGAGAAGGAGGTGAGAGGAGGAGGAGGTGGCTCCAGAGTGTACTGATGGGCCTTATTCACCAGTGGCCATCTTGGTTCTAAACGCTAGCCATGTGGGGGACCTGAAACGGACACACTAAGAAATTATTTAGATGCTGGCCAAATAATATTGCCGTGTATAAAAAGATGATTTAATATGTTTTTCCGATAATATACACCCATGGATTGGATTGTAATTGTTTTGTGGGTATAGAAATGTAATACGTGTACATACACGAGAAACATAAATGTATTAAGTCTATTAAGATTTGGGCAAATAGTATTAAGACCATGTAAAGGCCTGTAATGTGATGTAAAAATGTACCTTTTCTATCTTGTTGCATCACTTTTACATCATAACATTTAAGGTTGTTCTCCACTCTACTAAACAAATGCCTTCCCGTGTTTCAGATGAAGTCTTCCTGTGTAAAGGCCTTAACGCGTATCTTTAAAGTGTCCGACCTGGACAACGATGGCATCCTCAACGACAACGAACTCAATTTCTTTCAGGTAATGTTTTTTTATATTGTCTACATTTCTTTCACTTTTACATTTCTGACACATTTCTGACACATTTTAAACATATTTTAAACATGAGCCTATACATCGTCTAAAATAAAAACCCACCAAGTCACACACTGGCTGTAGAAGTATTTGATCCGTCTTATACATGAACGTTATGTTTATGTCGCCTCAGAATTAACGTGTGTGTGTGTGTGTGTGTGTGTGTGTGTGTGTATAGAGGACATGCTTCAACACGCCACTGGCACCCCAGGCTTTGGAGGACGTGAAGAACGTGGTGAGGAGGAACATGACCGATGGCGTCCAGGACAACGGACTCACTCTGAAAGGTCCGTCAACCTTCTTCCTCCTGCTCCTCTTCCTCTCTTTTTATCCACTCAGCATTTCTATTATATCTACTTATGTTATTGTTGTTGATGTTTCTATCCCAAATGTCCTATCTGGGATTCATTTTAATGTTTTTCTTAGAAGATAAGATGTGAAATGTGGGTGTTACTGCAGAAAGTACAGGACAGTAGTAGGAATTACAAAAAAAATGACAAATATAAATCAGTGTGAAAACCAAAAAAAATAAATACAGAAAATATTTCTAGATCCACAAAACGTATCAATGTTGGCTATAACCGCCCTCTCACCTGCTCATTCTACTCATTTCTGATTGGTCCATGGCTGCAGGTTTCCTGTTCCTGCACACACTCTTCATCCAGAGGGGGCGGCACGAGACCACCTGGACGGTTCTCCGGCGGTTTGGCTACGACGACGATCTGGAGCTCACCCAGGAGTACCTGTTCCCCTTGTGAGTGCACGTCCGCTTTATTCGCCGATCGCAATAAAGACATTAGAGAGGGACGATCCGGTCCAGTATCGGGAGTCTGTCCTGAAAGCCCACCTGCCAGCAGCCACCTTTTTTAAAGACGAGGAATGGTCCGAGTATTGGGATGCAGCCAGGGTTGAATGAATGGCTGCATGCCAATATTCTGACCAGAGTTGAATGAACAGCTGTGTTAATGTTAACCCCACTATGGTCGTTCCTCTGCTGTGATTTCATCTTTTGTGTTTGCCTGCCCAGGATAAAGATCCCCCCAGACTGCACCACAGAGCTCAACCACAACGCTTACCTGTTCCTCCAGAGTGTCTTCGACAAGCATGACAAAGTGAGTGTGATTGAGAAAAAAAAGTGTTTGTGCCTATCGTGGTGGTACCGATTGGTCTTGTCATGCGTTCCTTCAAAGGAAAACATGAATATGGGTGAGGATTCATGATGATTTCTCCCGTTGTTTCCCCAGGACCGAGACTGCGCCCTGTCACCAGAAGAGGTGAAGGACCTATTCAAGGTGTTCCCCTACATGCCCTGGGGCCCAGATGTCAACAACACGGTCTGCACCAACGACAAGGGCTGGATCACCTACCAGGGATACCTCTCACAGTGGACGTACGTTAGAAACACACACACACACAAAATCAGAAATGGTCATTTCCACTCACACCCGTCCACTCTTTGCGTTGCTCATGGCTGTTCTTCCTGTCAGGTTAACAACATACCTGGACGTGCAGCGCAGTCTGGAGTACCTGGGCTACCTGGGCTACTCCATCATCTACGAGCAGGAGTCTCAAGCTGCCGCCATGACAGGTGAGAGGCCACACCCACCTTCCAGACCCCGGCAGGCGTCTGAAAAGGGAAAAATGACATCGGAAATGTCACTATTCCATTGACATAATGGGAATCATTCAGACAACGCAACTTTTAGCATTTAGAAACTACTTGAAACTGGCGACAGAAAAATTGTATTACATTCTTCTATAGTTCTGACTATATTTATAGCTACTCTGCATACTCTATAAAGCCCATACATACTCTATAAATACTCTACTCTGGGTTGTTGGGAGAGTTAGCAACCCTAGGTGCTACTGCAATGCTGAAATGCATCTTATCTCCTCAGTGACGCGGAACAAGCGCATCGACCTGCAGAAGAAGCAGACGCAGCGCAGCGTGTTCCGCTGCAACGTGGTGGGGTCGCGGGGCAGCGGCAAGAGCGGCTTCCTGCAGGCCTTCCTGGGCCGCAACCTGCAGGTGGGTGGAGGAGAACGGACCCATGGGCACCCGCTTTCACTAGCCGCTAACAATGGTTGTAATTTGTGTATTATGTATTAGAGCTATATTAGGACTCTAGTAATCAGGAATTTTGAGCTCTCCAAATACATATAGTCCATACATATAGTCCAGCCTCAATGCGTGTACATGATGGACTTGTCTTTCTATCTCCAGCGACAGAGGATGGTCAAGGAGGATCACAAGTCCCTGTATGCCATCAGCACCACGTACGTCTATGGACAGGAGAAATACCTCCTGGTAAGCATCGCTCTCCTGTCTCCACGGGAATCACATCACACGTCGTCTGGATTAGTGTTGCATAAGCTTGCCATTGTAAGATATCGGTACCGCTAATCCTTATTCCGTCTGTGTTGAAAGGAAGGTCACCCACCAAACATGACCTTTCTCACCCCCTACACAACTGATTTCAACCTCGTCCTGTCAGGTCACGGTTACAAAGTCTCCATCGCCAGAAAAAAACCCTTCCAGAAATATTGCATTTCACCTCATTGCACTTTTGTTCTTCACAGCTGCATGAGGTGATGCCAGAGTTTGACTTCCTGGGTCCCGTTGAGGCGGATCTGTCATGTGACGTGGTCTGCCTGGTGTATGATGTCAACAACCCACGCTCATTTGAATACTGTGCCATGGTCTACAAGGTGTGTGTGTATGCGTTTAATTTCACTGGATGCTACTCTTTAATATGTTTATTTAGACTTGAAGCTGAACCAAACACTAGCTGGGTGGAGTTCCCAGCTAGAGAAAATAACTGACTCTTGAGACTGAACGACATCATCCTGTTTTTTTCCTTTCTGGCAGAAACACTTCATGGACAGCAAGACGCCCTGCATGCTGATCGCCGCCAAGTCGGACCTGCACGAGCTCCGCCAGCACCACAGCCTCACCCCGCTGGAGTTCTGCCGCCGACACAAACTCCACCCGCCCCAGGCCTTCACCTGCAACACCACCGACGCGCCCAGCAGAGACCTTTACACCAAACTCACCACCATGGCCATGTACCCGTGAGTACTCCCTCCTCCCCTCCCGGCCTCTCCTCGTGTTTGACCGACACCTCCGTCCCCCGGTCCCCTCCTCCGCCTCCGGAGATCTCCCCTGTGCCTCCACCTCTTCTTCTGCTGCTGGTGATCCTTGCCTTTGTGGCCACTGTTCAGCTCCCTCTGCACCTTCCAGTGTGTGTGTAGCTGTGTTCACTGGAGCTGTGGATGAATTCAGGAAGTTGCTTTTTATTATTATTATTATTTATTATTATTATAGAACGCGTTTTTCTGTTCTTGCCCAAGTGAACATGTCTGAAACTGTCAATTGGCTGCGTTAGGGTCGTCCGAGTATTGAACTCTATCAACCAAAACTCACACACACACATCCAAGATGATTTTATCGCTTATTTCCAGGGTGTGTGTGTGTGTGTGCTCGTCTGTCTCATTGGTGTGTAAAGCCCTGTTCAGATCAAACATTTGCAACGAAACAACGCGGTTTAACAATGTTGCAGAGAAAGTTGTCTGTGTCAAATCGCAGAGTGTGGTTCGAGAAGCGTAGCATTATCATTCATTCATCTTTCCGGGGGAATTCAGGGAGTTCAGTCCCTGAAGTTTTTGTTTTTGGATGCGCTAACTTCCAACTCTTTCATCAACTTCCAACATTGCCAACTTCCATCTCCTGGCATAACGTTAGCGTGAGCACCCGGTGTCTGCTGCTGCAACAGCCACAGGCGGCTTCAAGTCGCTGCTCGTTGCAGCGATGTGAACAGTCCAGTTTCACAACATTATCTTGTGATTATTTCGCAAGAAGTTGCCAGTTGCAAGCAGTTTCGTCGCAAATCTTTCATCTGAACCGGGCTTTATGGACTTGACTTTCTGCGACTCAATTGACCCATCAGTGTAAAGCGTACAATTCAGGATCAGATTAGCCTTTCAAGTTGATTAACAACCTGCTAATCAACTTCCCTGCTAAATCTCCATTTAAGAAGGGACCAATCCTCTTGTCCACGACAAGAGGATTGGTTTTAGTGCTCTGGAGTGAAGCTTAGAAACATTGTGGCTTCAAGGCAGTGGATGATAGGGGAAGCACTGAGTCTCTTGCTACTGTTTGGGAATTGTCTGCATTACTGTTGTCTCCTTGCTTTCCTCATCCTCCTCCTCCTCTTAATATGTAGGCTTTAGGTTTTGTTTGCTTTTTCCATCTTTCCTTTGACTTCGACGCACATGAAACGGTGGCCTTGAAAGGCGGTCTAGTTGCTACCAAGGTGTGCGTGTGTGTGCGTGTGTGTGTGTGCGTGCCAACCAGCTACATTTTCCATATGTATCTGGCTGGGAGTCGAACCCCCACCCTAGCAGCCTCTACACTATCCTGCCCCCCCTCTTCCCCTGTGCAGTTGAGCTATGTTGGTGTTGACTGTGTGTGTGTTGCATGCAACATTTTCCATATGTCTCTACATCCACACTGTTGTGTATCTCTCCGCAGCCATGCCCGTCTCCGCTGCACGGGCGCCTGCAAAAGGTGCACGTATTGCCTGTGTCAGAAGCTCCTGACGTCGGGACTACTGCGCAGTGTTAAGGCTCAGCTCCACAGGGTGGCGCTCCACAGGTCCATACACCGTAGAACAAACTCTAGTGGTTATTAACATTAAC
>OMKN01078134.1:0-12019 GCA_900302345.1 Melanonus zugmayeri
TGAATGCATGTTTTTTACAGTAGTGTACATACTGTATTTTCTGTAGATTTACATACTGTTCATATGAAACACACAAATCTATGAATGCCCAATACTCTACAGTGATATATTCTGAGAACAGATACTGTAAGGTTTCTAAAAATGTGCTTTGGCAGTTGTGAAAAAAAAAGAACATTCTCACACACTGAACATTGTGTTTTCAGTTGTTTTGTTGTAGTCTGTAATGATGCGTATAGTGTTTAAATGTTTGCAGGCTTTGAGCAGCTGTTTTGGTGTGAAAGTTTGAGTTTTGAAGAGAGAAGGTGTGGTTTTGTTTATGTAGCTTTAGAAAAGTGTGTTGTGTTTAGAGTTTTGGGAAAATGGAGGAAAGTTTTGTGAAATGTGTTTTAGCAATTGAGAAAAACTGTAATGAGGCTAATGACAAGGTGCCTTGAACCTTCCGTGCTTGAAACTTAATAATAACCTACTGTCTTTTCCATTTTTACCCTAAAACAATCAGTAATAAACGACATTTAGCCTAAAAATTGACTACAGGCCTAGGATCACAGCTGTATGTGCAAGAGCAATGCAGACCTATAGGTAGGTGAGGCTGTTTGCGGAGCGAGTGACTCATTCTGTCTAAACAAACCCAGAGGAAAATATAAATTCTAATTTCAACCTGTTCAACTAAACGGCACATCAACCACCACCGGCAAGTAGGGACAGGCCGGCTTTCTCTCCCTCTTGCAATGAACTCTTGTCTAGATGGGCAGATGTACGTTTATGCGTGTGTGTTATTGAATAAAAATCGTCACTGACTTCCGGTCCGACTAGCGAACACCCCGGCTGCCCATGCGCGGATATCCTGCTTCCGCAATCGACATCCTGTTGCCCAAATATGGAGTTTCCTTGTCGGCTCTGGCAAAATGCCTTTAACACAAATGAGCCAAGAACTTTGCTACCCTAGTTTATTTATTACCGCCTCGCCCTTTGTGTGTGTGTGTGTGTGTGTGAGAAAGAGAAAACAAGACAGTAAGAAATAGGTTAGAGAGAGACGATTCAGCGGTCTTTGGACTTTCAACGATAGTAGAATATATAAATGTTATCCTTATCTTTCTTTCAAAAGATCAAATATGGAAATACTACCGCACACACACACGCGCGCGCACACACACACACACACACACACACACAGACACCGTAGTATTATTATTAGTAGTATTAGTAGTTTGTAGTAGTGAGATTAGTTTCGTTTATGGAGGTCAAAAAGGACAGTATTTGTAAAACCATGTTTCCGCCCGGTTTCGAACCGAGGACCTTTCGCGTGCTTTACTTGTCTTACTTTTGCAATGCATTCTATGGTAATGTCTTACACTACGGATGTAATATATTTTTGGCCACGCGTTGGAAATGGTGGCGCTGTTCCGCGTTTGGTTTCGTACGGTAAGGGAGGAGTCTGATCGATATTATAATGTGAAGTTATATTTGTGCATAAATGTTGCATGAAATGTGTGTTGGATGAAATGGAATTTCATTTGCACATTTCCACATTGGCATCTTGCATGCCTGCAAATCTTAAATCAGGGTGAATCAATGCATATATTTTAGTGTAAGTAATATTTACTTGCATAAGTGTATGTTGCATGAAATATAGCCTATTTGTGTAAATGTAATCTCGATGAATGAATCGTGTGTCAAGAATTTCTTGTGAGCAATGTATTTGTACGCACAATGTATCTAATCTGTCTAATCACAGATGTGTTCCAATAAAATCTTTTTCTTAAGTCTTGAAATAAGCAATGCAAAAATAATCATGCATTTAATAACATGATATTAAAAAGGTGTCCCGTAATTTTCTTTTTACATTGAATATAAGAACTCAGTGGCACAAGTGGGCTTCGAACCGGCGTCTTGGAAAAACATACACGCTATACGCGTCCCTGAACAAATGTTTCAAAACGAAAGTGACATTTTTAGTCAATCAACACAGGTGGCGGATCTCGGAAGGGAAGGAGTGCAGTGGCCTTTTATAAACACCAGAGGGAACTATAGCCTACTTCGGGGCTATCAAAATGAATCTGTGCAGAAGCCATATCCAAACATAACAGTTTTGAGGGCCACACACAACACACAACACAATACACACACACACAAACCATTACAAATTTGTATCAAGTGTAATCAGTTTCAATGACAGATATTTAATAAAACACAATGGCTATTTAACAATAAATAAATCACTAACTTTGAAGGGACAAAGTGAAACAAACCATGGCCACGCTCCGGTCTCTGTGTTTGTGTTTCCCCGTTTTGAGTTTTGTTGTAATTCCCAACCTGTCCACCAGATGCCCTCAGACTTCCCCTTGTTGTCATTTCTCTCACCTGCACCTCATTCCCTGATCGGTCTCTGCTATATATTCTAGTTCTCTTCCTTTGTCATTTGTGGGTTCGTTGTTCAGTGTTAGGTTTGTTTGTCACGTGTAGGTGTTCTCTTATTTATTGTTCTTCGTCTTGTCTTGGATTCCCGTGCCTGTGAACTTTTTGGTTTTGTTCAATTAAATCAGTTTGAACTATACCTACCTGCCTCTGTCCTCTGCATTTGGGTCCAACCCTACCTCTTCGTGTTTGAGATCCCTATCTCTAGTATTCCTGCTGCCCTCCTCGTGGACAAGCCTTGACAGATCACCACAGTTTCTCCATCATAGATCTCTCACAATGTGCTCAACCGGACGTGACGTGTCATCGTGTCCAATAGCAGTGTAATATACGTTTCACAGAAACTGCATTGCAATGTATCCTTGCCATGTTTCTAAGGCACGTTGTAGATCTGCTAGATTTGCTTTTTATTGCATTGTTTCCTTTTGTTCAAAAGGCTAGCAGTTTGCCCATAGACATTAGCATGTCTAGCATTAGAATGTCTACGGTGTGTCGTATTGTACTCCATTTTAGAGAGATCATTTTAGAGACTGTGTGTGTGTGTGTGAGAGAGATTTGTGCTATATAAACTACACCACTTCCTTCATGGT
This sequence comes from Melanonus zugmayeri, assembly GCA_900302345.1. Taxonomy (NCBI): domain Eukaryota; kingdom Metazoa; phylum Chordata; class Actinopteri; order Gadiformes; family Melanonidae; genus Melanonus; species Melanonus zugmayeri. The sequence continues at coordinate 3,006 of OMKN01078134.1, forward strand.
AATATTGATCTAAAAAAAATTGCACTAAAGATGAGCCGTTTACCATTGTATTGCCTACGTGGAACACTGATAGAAAAAGCTTTGTCTTTTATTAAAAAAATAAAATTAAAAAAATAACAAGGACAAAAACATGCTATCCTATGACTTCACCTTAACTTACATAAAAAAAATACATAAACTCATAATAACAACTTATGTAATAGTCTTTGTTTTTATTATATTGCCCACAAGTTGGAACAAGCTAGACTTTCATTTTATAATGCTAGATACTGTATTTATTTTACATAGATTGCCGACATTCTTGGAACATTTTCAATATGTAGTTTTTGCTACCTGTAGTCCTTGAAATGTTTAACGCCCTCCCTGGACCGCAATGAATGGTGCTTTTCCTTTTGTCCATCCATACTGTACAGATACAGGAGCCTTTGCACACGTTTTTGGTGTTGGGTTTCCACTGCCGAATAAAGCTGTATAGTCGCTATAGTAGGACCTCTGGCTGAAGCTATGGCTCTTTACCATTACTATGCGCAGTGGAAAAAACCACTACCGTGTAAGTGTAAGCATGCCTAACCTTGTTGGCCGCCACGATCTGAGCACGTGGGTAACATTATCCTGCCCAGTGTTTGACTGACTCGCCATGTGTGGACCCAAAACGAACACCGCCCACCCTACTCGCTCTCTGCCTCCGATTCTTCCCCACCATGTTTCTCCCCCACCTGCTCCCAGCCGCTGCACTCCACCTGCCGGTCCCCCCTGTCTGCCACCCACGCCGGCGGCTGGCTTGTTCTGTGTCGCTGCTTGTCTCTTCCTCGCTCCTCTGCCTCCATGGCTATCTGCTGACTGTTGAGGTAGATGCTGCTGTTGGAGGCCACAGGGCCGCTGCTGCCGCTGCCGCTGCTGCGAGGGCTCTCCTCGGCCTCCAGAGGCTGGAGGTCCTGCCACCGGGGGTCCGGGGTGTGCTTCTCTGGCTGTATACTGGGCTTGTTTTTGCCCCTCTTTTTCACCTTTAGGTCGAGCTTGGCGTAGGTCAGGTGGGACTCTGATGGCTGGAGTTCATACACATCGTTGTTCATACGCACGTATACCAAGACAGAAACACACACACACGCATGCACACACATGCACGCACGCACATGCACACACACGCACATACATATATACTCTGTAGTCATGTATGTATGTATGGGTATGCACAATTGAGGTTCATGGCAGGGTTAGAATCACATGTTCTGATTCTTATGATCATCATTATGCTCAGTCTAGTGTTCTTAATCACTGTCCTAGCTAGAACACATTAAGGTCAAGGCAGTTACCTTGCTGTTATCTTTTCTATGCTGTACGGTCATCATTTCCTGAGGTACTGTGAACTCTGTCGCTGTGTGAAAAGTGCAAATAGACGATTATATGAATTGAAACATTAGCTGCGATGCATGTTCCAGGAGTATGTTAGTGGATGTCAGGCTTAACTGCAAATGTAATGAATACTTATTTTTGTTCACATGAAAGCCACATTTGATACACATGGTTATGCAATATGATACATAGAAGAGTGAAGGATGAGAAAAGGAAAGACTGAAACAAAACAACACATGGAAGCTCGACATATCTGGTTCTACATAGCCTCACCTCTTCTTGCTTTGTGAATGTTTCCATAAATAGGATTTTCTTGCTGCTGATTTTCTCCATTCTCCATAGAAGAGTTGGAACTGGGCAAGACAGACAGACAAGAGGAAACGTAATAATGTATGGTGGAAAATGTTACGGTAACCCTCTGTTCGTAGTTCACACATAGGAGTCATCAAAAACAGTCCAGGCCATGACCACAGCTAGGGCCCTCCTGGTAAAGATGAACCATAGCTAATGCCCTTACTGTCCACAGGGAAAATATATTCAAATGTTTCACGATTCGTATAAACACACGCACACACACACACACACACATACACAACTTAGGTGGCTATGCCCCTATAAACCCCATACCTCTGTCTTTGATATGTTTTATCGTTGCTGTCTGAAAATAGAACAAAGAAAATCAACAGTGTCATTGTTGTTCATATAGTGTACCATATAGTTATGCAATGGCAGTTCTATATGAATTTGTATGTAAAAAATGTCAATGTGAAAGTTACCAAAGCAATGCCATAATGATACTATGATATTTTAAAGACAATAACATATATATTCATTATTATATGAATATATAGTATATTGAGATATAAAGAGTTATGTGAATGATTCTATACCTTTTTCCTTTTTCGTTTGTCTTAGGAAGCAGAACACAACATTGAGGCAAATGGAAACAAGCAGGGCCAGGGATACCAGTAACAGACCCCATGAACATGTGGCTGTAAATACACAAACATAAACCTCAACACACTTCATCATACATACTCTCTTCTACTACAACCCGCCCATGTTATACAAGTACAATCGTAAGTACTTTACGCACATCAAGACTTAGCTCCACAATATACTACATGTGATGATGAATTTATGAATTAATACATTTTTGATTTGAGCAATTACGCAATTAAAAGCAATACGAATCGTTCATTCTCATCAAGTACATTTATTTATAAACATAAACATCTGTGACATCAATGTTACGGAATACAAATGTATACATTTTTGAATTTTTCATTTTAAAAACATGATTATAGATATTACCTGTTTCAGACATGTTTCAGTTGACTTTCACAATCATGTGTGAAATTTGTCACCAGGTTGTAGCAGGGTTTTTTTCTGCTTGCCTGCCCACTTATTTCGTCATCTCTTGTTGAACCTGGTTCAATGCTATTTTTCAGTTGAAAACAGGAAGCTGTGTAACCTCATTCGAAAGCACTGTCTTCAAACCTATCTACACCAGCCTATTTTTTTTCATTGTAACCTACTTAAATAATCCATAACAGCTTTTATATAACAAACATTCATTCCTTGAATTTCAGTCTTGAATGAATATATATATATATATATATATAGATATATATCTATATATATATATATAGATTTATATATACACACAAACAAATATCAGTTCCTGTACATTCATTTATTTGTAGGCTTTATTTGACATATTAGCCAGCACTGTGGTTTGTGGTTCATCACCAGTTTAACATTATGTGAACCATGTGAAATGATTGTCCTTTCAGACATCCTTGTTGCAGACCTGCGGTCAGTCTGCAATATCTGCATAGAAACAATACAAAGCAGGAAGTTGAGGTTCTTAGCAAGAAAAAAAACCAGACAGACAGATGCATGTGAGAGGTTTGTACACCTGTGCACAGATGATGTTTGCTAATTAAACAAATGGCAAACAAATATGATAGAACAAAACATATATAAGCTAACTTTGAAATACAACATTGTAACACATTATGTAAATACACACACACACACACACACACACTATTATTACTATTATTATACACTATCTATTATATAATATTGCCCTTGTGAAACAAACTATGGGGCTCTCGCTTTACGTGTGTGAATAAGGAAGCAGGACGTCAACACTAGCAGGCTGAACAGGAACAGCTGTTGGATATTGGGTGTGGCTTGACGGAAGCGTACTTCTTGGAAGGAGGAGGAGGTTTGAATGGAGGCGGAAGATCCATCCTGGATACAGAGGCCAACATGAATACATCCATGTTGACGGATATGGAGAACAGAAAGGTCTCGGTTGCACCTTGCATGTTTTGTTTGTCATGTCTACGTGTATCATGTAGACATATATCATGTTGCTTAGATACACAGCCTTTATTTTAATGTACGTAAACTCTTAAAAAGGACCATCTCACCTCCTTCTGATGGTGCGTCTCCTGTAGAGAACTCCTAGCAGGACACACATGACCAGCGTCAGAAGAATGGCCATCCCCAAAAAAACAAACCCAATGCCCCAGCCTTGGGAACAGAGAGAGGAAAACATAATCAACATGTAACAGGATCGCTCACTAATTCTGTTTCCTAATGACTCATGGGCCTGCCCCTATAGCCCCAGTGTGATTGTCGCTTTATAGATGACTAGATGTATCCTTCACTCAGCAGCCCCCTTGTTTCCTTCACTTGTTTCACCCGTCTTCAGTTGAGAAATGTTATATCAGCCTTTTCTTGTCGTTTCTCTTCTAGCCTAGGTGCTTGCACACTGCCCCAACAAACACCAACACCCAACTTCAGAATGTTGGTCTAAGTTAGCTGAAGTTGGCCACAACACCGATTCAACATGTTTGCCAACAAGAAACATAATCTGCCAACAGCCAACAACCACCAACGGGTAACGGCACAATGGCCCGATGGTGTTTGTTGGTGTTTGGGACAGCTTGTTTTTTTTTAGTTTTTAGTTAATTTGTCGATTACCTTACAAACTACCGCCCTGCTCCGACTGTTCTCGTTAGTCAACACCAGAAAAATGGCCAACCAAGTTGACCGAGCTATGGGTGTCAGTACCTGCTGTCTCTACAGTAACCACTGTCTTGTCTCCGGTGGTCAGATGAGAAGAGGAGAGATTTCCAGATGTTGTCGTCACGCCACCCAGGGTGGTGGACTCAGATGGGACATGCTCCTCTGTGACATTACCAGTCTTTTTAGTGGACCCGTGGTGGGTTTCTAGACCTAATGTCGTCGTTGAGGAACCAGCGCTCGGCCACACAGAGAAAGAATCGTCATGGGACTCTGTTGCATAAGGGTTTGCCGTTGTGACTTGTTTACTGTGGTTGGAAAGGTGGATCTCAGTGCTTGCCATCCCAACGCTTGCCATGGTGATGGCAAGCGTTGGGACGGAGCTGGTGAGATTTTGGCCTGTTTCTGCTGTAAAGTTAGCCTCAACAGACACAGTTGTAGGTATGTTTACTCCAGTACTTGAATGATCTGTATTCTGGGATGTCGACTCTGTCGTGGCTGTGAAAAGGAGCCATGTTTACATGGTTATTATGTTATAATGGTATGACATATCAGTCAGATTGTTAATTATAGGCCTATATTAAATATGATAAAGAATTTAAACAAAATACTAATCAAACAAACGTATAAAATAAGGTATGTATGGAGCGTATTTTCATTGAAAATACAGAAATAGAAATAGCTGAAGATTAACATTTTTCATTTTTACTTAAGTCTTAAAAAAAGCACCACAAGAACACATGTCAGCATTTTTCTGCCTCAAAGGTAAAAGCACCTTTGAGGCAGAAAAATGCTGAAATTATTTTGTTATGTGTTCTATTAATTATATAAGAAATAAAGAATAACGATAAGATTTCTTATATATCTAAAAGAGAATTTGTACATTGTTTTGTTTCTGCCATTTCAGGTATCTTAGCTATTCCAGCAGGCATGTAAGAGAATGGCAAGTAAAATGTTTACTGGTTTAAGCCCAACTTACTATATATTTGTATTCATCTACCTATTTACATTTATTAATTTGTGATACCTCTGAGATAGTACATTCATCATGAAAAGAAGTTTTGATGCCGCCATTATGTCGTCAAATGTCGTCAAAAGTGATTGAACATACATACATGTATGTATGTTCTATACATATATTCTATACAATATATATATATATATTGATATATATCTTAATATAATATATATTTATATTTCTTACCTTTAACTTTGAGACGTATTACTTTTCTAAAGGAACCTAGTGGATATGTGGCGAGTTCACAGACGTATGTCCCGCTGTTGTTTATCTGTGCGTGGTAAAGGTGTAGATATGAGCCTATGAGTTTATTGTGATCGCCCATCTCAGGTTTAAAATAAACCTCCCGGCTGAAATAGTACGGTTCATTATCCTCATTGTACACCACCAACTTTGCGCTCTCATTTCTGCGCCATTCAATCATGACGATTTTTAAATCAACTGTAGAACTGTTGAAGAAGCAGGGCAGGCTGATGTTTTGGCCCACAGCTGCTTCTGCTGTCTCATTGCAAAATACCTTCCCCTCGAGCCCTGTCAGACACACAGCAAAACCATTCAGAAGGGGCAAAATATTAGTGGCAAAAAAATGTCCAGATTATATGGACCAACAAACAAAGCCTGCTGCATCCCTGGGCCTCAGCTTGGGGAGTATAATTTATAGATATAATGGACAAATTATCTGGTATTACCTTGCAGAACGGTGCCAAATAGCAGAAGGGAGAATATAGCTCTTGACAAATTCCCAGGCATGTTTATATTCTCGAAACACATCATTTATTCGATTTACTCCACTCTCTTCAAAAGACAAACACACACACAGTTTGCTGTGGACTGTGTAATAGCTTTGAAGCATGGGGAGAGAATGAGAGACCATAGAAAACAAGAGGATGTGAGCGAACAAAGCGAACGCACGCACACACTCGACTGATTGATCACCGGAAGCCACAAAGTGCCGAATCGTAAGCAGCACAGACACAAGCGTGTGGTCCAAGCGTGTGGGAAAAAGCTCTTAGTGAAGGAGTTGTCATTGCTCACCATTGATTCTAACACAGATATACAAATGAGTGTTTGCACTTGAGGTTTCACCTATGTACGGTGTCATCTGGGTCAGGATATAAAGCCATAAACCACAAACCATGAGATGATTATATAAAATGAATCCTACATCTAACACATATGTTTTGACTTCATGTTGCTCAATTTCTTTCTTGTCGACTAATTGCAATTGTTTCTTTCCCCCCCCCACACACACACACACGCATGCATGCGCACACACACACACAAATATCTGAACTTCAGACTTGTGGATTAAACTTTAATATAATAACTGTACACATATTATACGTGCATAATATAATTTGTGAGTTTAATCAGCAACCATAATGTATAGATTCAACGTTTTTTGTTTTCCTGTTGTCTTCCTTATGAAAATATTTATTCAAAATTATATTTATTAAAAATTCAAAATATTTATTAAAAAAAAAGAAAGCATACATACGCATGCATGCACGTACAGTACATGCGCACACACACACGCACATGCACAGACACACATGCATTTTACATATTTGTACAGCACCATCTGCTGGTTAAAGTAGATCTATCAGGAGATAGATATTAGCGAAAACTGTTACTACTTTTTGTTGTAGACAAATGTTCCCTGTAAATCATCCATTTATTTAAAATGGATGATTGGAGGATAACAACCTATTGATTTAACCACTTGCGAACAACTGACATTTTAAGGTTACTACTAAAATAGGTATCCAAGATAACATAGGTATTCACAGTGAAACTGTGAATACCTAATAACAATCACAAACTGGGTACTTGGTACTGCATAATAAGACGTCATTAGATTATAAAATATTTGTGTTCAAGGATTCTTGATGACATTTCAGTCACCTGAATCAGACATTGCAGTTGGCCAATACTATAGTCAAATTAGAACTTTTTTGCTCGTTTTTGGCTATCACCACAGGCTGTGTATCAGAGTTAACTAATGTTTTATCAAAGAATATCCATATATTAATGTTATGTGAGAATTATGGCTACTTCCATTCATACACATTTTCATGTTATGTTTTTGCAATTCATATTCACTGATGCTTATGAACATTAATTTGGGGGTAAGTAGGTGGGCAACAAAGCCTCTTTTTTATTCTAGTTGGCTGCCAACATATCCTTTTCTGTCTGGCAAGTAAGAACTATTAACACTGTCTTGTTCAGCATGAGCCAGCAGCAGAGATTCATGTCTTTGTCTGGCAAAATATTTCTATTAAAGGAGAACTGTCACACTCGGCTATTCTCTAATATAAGAGTACTGCTTCATATGCATGTTGCCAAAAAGAACGCAGCTACAAAATGAGGCCGCCAATTGATGTTGAAGACAAGACAAATAAACCTTGGTCTACACTATGTAACGTGAGGATGGTGAAGCTGAAGACATTATTTCCAAATGAAACGGTGCATAAACAAGAAAACCCATCTTTCTTGGTTAGCTAGAAGACATTTTGGAGCGTGGAAACAGGACATTCATCGCTTCATAGACTTGCATTGTATTATAACTCGCTCCAAGACATTTACCGTCTTCACATTATTGTGTTCATTCTTCAGTTTTACTCTCTGTGGGAAACATTGTGCTTTTGTTTTTTTGGAACACAAAGAAATCAAGCTTTGCGTTAGTTCAGGCAGGCCACGGAGTCAGCTCGGCTAACTAGGTCAACACGGAGTGCTGAGTCATGCTACCATGTCAGCTGATCGTCTAGCTCAGGGGTGTCCAAACTACGGCCCGCGGGACAACTGCGGCCCGCAGTCCAGTTTTATTTGGCCCGCAGCAAATTCTAAAAATATCTAATGGAATATGGCCCACACATGAAACTTGCGCTCAACGGTATTGTAGTTCTTAGTTTTAACACCAGGTGGAGATACTCAGTCGCAGCAGTCAACAAGGTAGCTTCTCCACAAAACTAAATGAATCAAAGAAAATTGCCACGGATGTCCAAAGATGGCAGAAACAAAGAAACGCAAGATAGCAAGTGAATGCAGAAAATTTCAGACACGGTGGGAAAATGAATATTTCTTCAAAGAAGTCAGAGGGAAGTGTGTCTGTTTGATTTGCAATGAAACGCTTGCAGTGATGAAATATTATAATATACGACGACACTATGAAACCAAACATCAGACCTACGCGTCCTACACCGGTGCTAAGCGAGAAGAGAAAGTTAAGCAATTGACAGCTAGCCTGCTAGCTCAACAACAGTACTTTTTCCGTGCCAACAAAACACAAGAAAATGCTACAATAGCCAGCTACGAGGTAGCTCAACTGATAGCGCGACATGGGAAACCATTCTCAGATGGTGACTTCATTAAACAGTGCCTCACTAAAGTCGCAGGAATAATGTGCCCGGAAAAGATACAAGAATTCAACAACGTGAGCTTGTCCAGAAACACAATTGTGCGGCGAATCGAAGACTTGTCAGCTGACTTACAAAATCAAGTGTCGCATAAAGCATGTGCTTTTGACTTTTACTCGATTGCATGTGACGAGAGCACAGATGCCACAGACACCGCACAGCTGTTAATTTTTTTGCGGGGAGTT
>OMKN01078142.1:0-13025 GCA_900302345.1 Melanonus zugmayeri
AAATCCACCAACCACACAATAGTAAACCAACGGTACATTTTTATTATGGATTTGGAATCTACCACCACTAATATATTTAACAGCTGGTGGCTGGTGGCTGGTGCTAATTTCCATCTCTGGCTTGTGCCCATTTCATACATGCTTAGATGCTAACGTGGATAATATGATAGGGTGACCAAACGTCCTCTTTTGCCCGGATGTGTCCACTTTTCACGTCCTGTCCGGGGCGTCCGAGGGGTTTTCCTAAATTCATGAAAATGTCCGATTTTCATCGTTTTTAACGGGACCATACAATCGCGGACAGAGTCCTCGCGCCAGACCCCCCCCCGGTCAAAAAATACAATCGCCGATAGAGTCCTTGCGCCAGCATCTTTGAGTAAACTTCGAGCATCTTTTAAGTATCTCGAGGCCGGGCAAAGTGTCCTCTTTTTGGGAAATGAAAATATGGTCACCGTATAATATGAACATGTTATTTTACAACAGAAAAGTACATTTTTTTAACTTACAGACTGCGAGCTGGTGTTGGATCGTCGTGATGGTACAGATCCAGGTCTTAATAACAACCTCGCAGCAAAACCACTAATGTAGGCACCGAAGTTGGAAAAGTCACTGTGGTCAAAATGATCAGAACACAGAGATAAATTTGCGTAGTACTTCGAGCTCTGCTACCTGACTGCTGGCAGCAGACTTCCTGCGGGCGGGCACAAGCCAAAGTAGGCGAGCCCATGAATACTAATTCACATTCTGCCGTCACATTGTTCGGCTTTCTCGGATTTGTCGTTCTTTGTCGCCTTCTCTTTTCTTTCATTGGCTAATGCATGCGATGTGGGTAGAATAACATTTTCATATGAAACATGCATAATGCAACTAGGAGTGACCTATCGTATCTCAAAAGGAGCACAATTCATGAAAAAATTATGTAATGACACCTTTAAGGAAACACCCCTCCTGTGAGAGGGAATAAAAACCCAGTGACATGATCATTCTTGGCTCCCTCCACTAGGGAGGAGACTGTAGTATGCATGCATCATTAAATATTCTTAGTTTCTACAAGTATTGTGTGTGACTTTTAGTTTAGAAGTCTCATCTGTCCATAGAAGCAATATCCTATCTGGAAATTGCCACGACAATTTGGGGGCTCGTCCGGGATTTGTAACTTGAGGATTCTACAGACTATTACTCCAAACAGGTTAACCATGCATGGCTGGAGACTGGGTCCCAGAGCTCTGCCTGACTGTAAGCAGCATACTGAGGTGAGACAGGGCGCCTGTGGAGGATACCTCAATACGAAATTCGTAAGGAAAAATAATCCAGACAGGTGAGACGACAATACTTGTATAAAATAAGGGAATACTATTTTAGGAAATAGTATTGGACTGGAAAAGGCCTATAAAGTAAGTGGGACTTACTAGGAAATTATTTGCGAAAAGACCGACAGCTTTATCAATAGTACGGGGTACATTGATCGAATAAAAAGAGTCGGGGACTGGACAGGTTGGGGACCTGTAGGTAGGTGAAAAAGAGTCAATAGTACTGGGATCAAAGTACATTGAGCTCATAGACAGGTCCGGGACCTGTAATAAGTAGGTGAACAATAAGTATTAACAGTACTGGGATCAAAGTACTAATAAGGCCTAAATGATAATAGAATAAATAATAGAATAAATACTTATAAATACTAATTATAATAAGAGGGAAATAATAATAATAATAATAGATGCTAAGAATAGTAATTAGTAGTGTGTACAAATCTAAAAGGGGAAATATCAAGCTGGTAAGAAGGACAGAGAAAGTGGGTAAGAAGGACAGAGAAAGTTGTGAGAAAGAGACAGGGAAAACAGGGTGGAATGGGACTGGAAGGTTTACAATATTGGTGGAAAAAGGGTTTCCCTGAAATGGGAAGTTGGTGTCTGGAAAGATTAAAGGAATTAAAGGATGTTGTTAGGAAGGTTGTTAGAAGCATGTTAGGAGTGGAAAACGCATTAAGTGGAAAAAGAAAAGCGTTAAAACATGGTTAGGGAGGGGATTAGGCCCCCCGAACCTAGCCATTAACAGGCGGCAGCAGAATTGCAAAGCTCCGAGGGCACGTTAAAGAGGAGTTAAGCAGAGTAGCATCAAAATGCTGCGGAGACATGTGTTTCCCGATATCAATGTACCTTAATGGTTTTCAAGGGATTACGTTCATACACACACACACACACATATATAGGTAAGGTACATTCAGGAAACAGTTCGGTAGCTTAAGGTATACCTTAAGGGAGATTTCACGACATGTAGCACTAAGGTACATTCGGGAAACGCAGCCTAGAGCCAGTTCATCAGTTCATCGGATCAAATTTGGGGGTTTGACAGCTATTTAACATTTGATAAGCAGATTAGCACAGATTACCACATCTCTGTGCTTAGCTTCGTCTTCTGGCCAAAGTCAAGCCCTTCCTCAGTAGTCAAGACCTGGAGAAGGCGATTCAGGCCTTTATCAGCTCCAGGCTTGACTATTGTAATACACTTTATGTTGGTGTCAACCAGGCGTTCCTTGCACGCCTCCAACTTGTGCAAAATGCTGCTCCTCGACTTTTAACAGACACTCCTAGACGTGAGCACATTACACCAATTCTCTACACTCCCTACCCACCCACTACCATTGGCTTCCAGTTCATTTTAGGATTGTTTTTAAACTGTTTGTGAGTTTTTAAAGCCATTTTTTATTTTATTTTGATTTTATGTGTCTTTTAATTTTCTTTTTACATTTTTTACTTCAGTTTTTATGGTTTTTCTGTTGTGTTAATTTTATTTCTTGATTTTATGTAAAGCACTTTGGTCACCTGTTGGGTGTTGTAAAGCGCTATATAAATAAATTATTATAAAGTTGATTGATTGATGTTCTCCCCAGGATGACGCCGGACGTTGACCAGCCGATCAGCTCAGGAGTCGGGCTGCTAGCAGCTGAGATGACCGCTGCTCTCACCCGGCCAGCGGCTCCTCACATGTCTTAACACATCGGAGCAAATTTCCAAACAAGCGTTATTTGGATAAACTGACCACATATTCTGAATCTACATGGTTACTTTCTCGCCTGAAAAAATATCTCTTTCATGGGATGACGTATTTGTGACGATTTCCATTGACCAATCAACGGTCTGCACATTTGCATAACAGCACAGATAGTACCCTGGGTACCTACTCACAAGGGGTAGCTAAAATCGGCACGGGTACTGCGGCCCGGCACGGGTTGGCTGGCAGTGGAAAAAGAAAAAGCATGCATGAGCACGGATTGCAGTACGGCACGGCACAATAGTGAAAAAGCGGCAAAAGTGAGTTAGTAAGCGAATAGTGCTCTCTGTGATCAGTAGGGCTTGGCAAAAAAATGGATACACCAATACATCGCGATTATAATTTTCCGATTGTGAATCGATTCGACAAATCCTAATATCGATACCTTGTTTTGCTTATTTTGCAGCCAAAAATAGCACATCAGTTTAGTTTCCCCTTTCTGCTTATAAAGGACTCCACTCCTCTAGATGTCGCCAGAGTCATCTGACATGCATCAGTCATCTCAGAGTCAGTCACACACTTTATCTTCTTATTACGCAGGTAACATTAATCAGCTAGCAACTGAACATGGCGTTTGTTATCAGTCCAGCGCCTTCAACACTCAAAGCCGATGTTTGGGCTCATTTCGGGTTAAAAAAAAAAGAGGGGCGAGAAGAACTTGATAAAAGCAACGTTGTTTGCAAGCTTTGCCATTCAGTATTGAAATACAGTGGTAATACCACAAATCTGCGCAGTCACCTCACAAGACACCACTTGGATGTTCCACAGGCTAACGTTAGCATTAAACAAAAACATGTCGCACCAAACCAGTTAACAATGGATTCAGCCTTCGCCTGCAAGCTGCCTTCTTCCTTGGCATGCTCCAAAAAAGTGAGTCTGTGGCAGTTTTCATCTGTAGGGGCATATGTCCTTACAGATGAAAACTGCTAGTTGTGGAGAACGACGGTTTCAGGTACATGATCCACACACTGGAGCTGCGCTACATCGTCCCAACCCGCAAACACATCACCAAAGCTGTATGAAGAGGTGAAGGAATTGGTCGTCACATCTATTGGGTCTGCTGTGAGAGTGGCCCTTACATGTGATGGCTGGACATCAAGAGCTACAGACTCGTATGTAACCATCACATGCCATCACATCTCTGACGAGTGGGAATTAATGTCCCATGTCCTACAGACAAGGGCTATGTACTCCAGTCATACGGGAACCAGCCTAGCACAATTACTGGTGGCAGCAGCCAATGAATGGGGCTTAAAGGAGAAGGATCCAGCAATTGTCACTGATAATGCTGCGAACATGCTCCTTGCTGTGGAGTTGATGGGGATGTTGCATATTGGCTGTTTCGCACACACATTGAATTTGGCTTCACAGGCTGCTTTAATGCTCCTTACTGTTTCTTGCCTATTTGCCAGAGTATCGCATCTCTAGTTTCTTTCACCGAAGCACTACAGCAAGCCATGTGCTCAAGAAAAAGCAGGAGCAACTGAGCCTCCCATGCCACAAGTTAAGCACTGATGTGGTGACCAGGTGGAACAGTGGATTGGATATGTTGGAGAGATTCCTAGAGCAGCAGCCAGCAATCTCAGCCACTCTCCTTGCTCCTGAAGTCAGAAAGCGTGAGAAGGATCTTTGCACATTGACTGAAGCAGACATCACCTCAGCGGAGCAGATTGTGCAGGCTCTGAAACCTATGAAAGCAGCTACACTAGTCATGTCAGAGGAGAGCAGCCCAACCCTCTCCGTTGTAGCGCCTCTCCAAGCACGAGTCCCTGGCGACTCAGCAATGGTGAAAGACATCAAATTTGCCTCTTGCTCAAGTAAGCCTCTTCCTCTTGTGTGGATTATAGGGTCCAGCAATATTGTTTAGTTCAATATCAATATATTTAAATATTGCTGAACCCTAGTGGAATGTTTTTTGTTGTATTATGTACAACCTAGTTTCTGGCTGTTGTCAAACTTAACATTAACATTTAACTTAACTAAACATTAATCTAATCCAAGATAATTCAATTTAAGGTACACTGGGACAGGACTAAAGGAGAAACTCTACACAACCTCATTCTGTCGACCCTCACTTCAAGGCTCTACCTTTCTTGGTGGAGGATGAGCGCCAGGATACCTACACCAGTCTCATAACTGAAGCTGCCATCAGGGTTGAAGATCAAATGGGGGAATCTGATGTAAATTATTAGAATATAAATAAGGTGTGTGAATTAATGTGCATTGTGCAATTAATAATTCCATGTACCCTATTCTGAGTCTGATTGCTTTTATTTGTAACATTAGATTACTTTTACATTGATACGATATTAATGATAAGAATTTAGCATTATGAGTGAAATGTTGAACTGTTTCACAGAGATGCCACTAGATGGCACCAGATGTTATCAAACTTACCTGATACTTAGACATAGCTAGACATAGCTGTGATGTTCTTTAAATAAGTAGAAGAACATGCTCCAAGGTGAAAGTCATGTTCGGATAGCTAAGCTATAAGTAAACAGTTAAATTCAACGCACATCTCAGTCTCATCATTAAAGTTACTACAGGCCTATATATACTTTACAGAAGCAAAAATATGTGATGTATTGTCTTTTTTCAGCAGGCACAGAGAGAGAGCAGATAAATGGATGAAGAGGCAGTTGTGGTGGCACCAGCACAGCAGGAGGAGAATGGCGCTGAGGACGACATTCCTGCCTCCCCATCAAAAAGATCAAGGCACTCCTGTGCACTGGCAGATCTCCTTGGAGGGGCATATGGTCCACCAGTACCTGGAACAGAACCCAAAACAGCACTTGATTTGGCAGAAGAGGAGATGGCAAGGTACAAGAAGGCAGCACCAGTGCCCCTCTTGGCACATGGTGGCATGGAGAGAATATCCTCTTTTGTCATACCAAGCAAAGCGACACCTCTGTATCCCAGGTATGAGTGTTTCTGCTGAGAGACCAGCTCCTCTTCTTAAACAAAAACCTTAAAATCCAGAAGAAGTAAGAGGAGCTCTGTTGAACTAAGTTGCTGTTTTGAATGTATGTAGCCCTCATTATTTAATGTTATTATCAGAAGGAAGTTCCTTTAAAGTACTGACGTACTATAAGGTTTTGTTAAACACAATGTATTAAAAACAGGTATTTAAATGATGAGATTTGTTTTGTTAAAGGCCGCCTGCCGTGTAAAATGGACGTAAGGCTATAGTATCTTTGGTTTAACAAGCGGTTGCTTACGTATTCTGTAGTCCAGCCCATATGCGTAACCAATCACGGGAGAAGGTCATAGGCAAGGTTAACCAGGAAACATGTTCACCTCACGAAATATACGGAAGTAATGCGACTTGACTAAATACAATGTAGCCTGGCTAAATATGCCGGGGTTGGGATTAAAACAGCAAATACATAGAGCTCTGTTCATGTATTCAATACCTCATTAAAAGTCCAGCGTCTTTGCCGATGCCAACTGTCCAACCTACAAGCCAACAAGCTAACAGGCTAACTTAGCTAACGTATGGTACGCCGAAACAACAGACCAGCCTACATCATGGGCATGGCCTCGCAGTCATGGGCTGGACTACAGACTACGTAAGCAACTGCTTGTTAAACTTAAAAAATAGTTTAGTTTCCACTAAAAACTTTTTGAAGGGCCAAATATAGCTGTAGAACATGATGGTTGCACTCAGAACATCGGCTTGAAAAGCATTTTTCACAGCAGGCGGCCTTTACACATATATATTTTTGTTATGAGATTTGACATTTCATTTGAATGGAATTGGAATATTAAAGTGCATTCTGTATTTGACTCAATTTGTAAGTATATCAGTAATGCACATTGTTATATCAGAATAATCAGATGACTCTGATGACACTGTATACATTTTCATCATATAATATAGCAATATATCGATATCGAATCGCCCCATACCAGTATCGAATCGTATTGGTATCGAATCAAATCGTATCGTGACCCACTGTATCGATATCGAATCGTATCGCGAGCTCCTTGCCGATACCTAGCTCGGCCTTACCTAGCTGGCTTTCACACCAACCAAAGGGGGAGCGGCCACGGACCGATTGAGAGGCCAATACCTGTCACGGTCCCCGCTGGGTCTTAGCTCCTGCCTGCTTCTTCTTGCTTCCGATGGACATCTTCCTGTTCCCCGCATTACGACTCATCTCCTTCACCTGTCTTGCCTGCACACCTGCCTGCCATCTACTCATCACCAGCCTGTTTATCAAGCCCGGTTCTTCATCCACTCCTTGTCAGAGTGTTGATCCTACTACACGCGGTAATATACTCTCTCACAACTCAGTACATAATCTAGTCGGTCTGTTTCCCTGTTTTCAGTTTTTGTTTCCCAAGTCTAATTGTCTGTTCTGTTCTCCCGTTCCCGTTGATCCTGTCCTGCCTGTTCGTCGTTCGCTGTCCCCGCCTACCTGCTACCCTTGCCTCCTGTTCCCCCCCGGACCTTCACCTGCCCACGTCTTACCTGCTTGTTTGATCCTGTCTACTTACAATAAATCTGTTCAACTACGCCATTCTCTTGTGTTGAGTGTTCTGCGCTTGGGTTCACCTGAACCCCTCGTAACAATTCAAGGATGGTAGTCCGGCATATGTCTTTTGCGCATGGAGACCCAGTGACATTAAGGACATGGCAGAGAGTCTCCCTGACCCGACCGTTGGGGGAGGGGCAGCTCTGGCCATGCGATTGCTGAAATGGTCCAACAACCCAGACCATCCATCGGAGAAGTACGTCAATTCTGTGTGAGCAGATTGGGCCTATGGTGGGGTCACATTCAAAGCGACATGCCCACGAGAGACCAGCCAGATGTGATGTTCGATTGAGAGAGTGTCGATCTCCTAGACCGGTTGGAGAAGGTGTTTCAAATACATGGAAGGATGCCTGTATGAAGATACCATCACGCACGCGCTGCTGGATGCGTTGAATGAAAGTTCATGGGCGTTCGTAAAGAGACATTGCATCGGCTCGATAGAGAAAGAAGTGATGACTACAAAGCTTCAACAGGCCCAGCTGGAGGCCCTACAGAACCCTGTGCCTATCCGCCAATACCAGGACCAAAGAGGCGACCTGTCGAGAGGGAGAAGCAAGCTACGTGGGGGTCCCAGGGGACAAGGACAGACACACAGCAGGGGTCGGGGACATTGGAACACCAAGGGATGTTTTCGCTGCCGGAGCCATGGACCATTGTGCCAGGGATTGTTACGAGGAGAGAGACTATGAACCGAGCGGCTGGCAACACGCACCAACACGTGAGGTGATGGAGAGGCAGAGGTGGACGGGGCATTCGCATTGACGGGACGTCACAGCCAGATCCAAGGAGGGTATGAACACACACACACATACACATATATGCTATACACACACGCTATACACACAGACAACACACACACACATAAACCGGACACATGGAGGAGCGTCATTCCAACGCGAGAAAAGGACAGATCATTTTTTCCTAAAAGGTTTTTCTCTAATGGGAAAGGTACATTGTGATCTTTACTCATTCCCTGTAATTGGGCTATTAGGACAGGAAAGGATATGTTTATCAAGCTGTATCTTGTAACAAAGGTCTATATCATGTATACACGTTTCATTTTTTGATTATATATAATCAAAGGGGGGGTGTGGTGGAAAAATCCGTACATGGCTCTGTTTCATA
Source organism: Melanonus zugmayeri (assembly GCA_900302345.1). Taxonomy (NCBI): domain Eukaryota; kingdom Metazoa; phylum Chordata; class Actinopteri; order Gadiformes; family Melanonidae; genus Melanonus; species Melanonus zugmayeri. Next base: position 8,718 of record OMKN01078142.1, read on the forward strand.
CTATTTAAAGGTTTTGTTTATCTTGACGTCACACATACCTGTATAGGACCTCATGTTGTTGGTCCTCAAGATAACCTGCTGATTCCCAGGTTTTGGATCCTCTCTGAGAATTTGTTTCTCTGCTTACATGTTGACTCCCCTCTGAGACCCCCCCCTTGTCTTTCCCATCACCTGTCCCCCTTCCTATATCTGTCTGTTGGGTTGTTTTTATCTGTTGTTCTGTTTAAGGAAACACCCCTCCTGTGAGAGGGGATAAAAACCCAGTGACATGATCATTCTTGGCTCCCTCCACTAGGGAGGAGACTGTTGTATGCATGCATCATTAAATATTCGTAATTTCTACAAGTATTGTGTGTGACTTTTACTTTAGAAGTCTCATCTGTCCATAGAAGCAATATCCTATCTGGAAATTACCATGACAATAGACAGGGAATGGAACCATTAACCCTGGCAGTGTTAATGCCTTGCTCTACCAGTTGAGAGCGACAGGGAATGGAACCCCTAACCCTAGCAGTGTTAATGCCTTGCTCTACCAGTTGAGAGCGACAGGGAATGGAACCCCTAACCCTAGCAGTGTTAATGCCTTGCTCTACCAGTTGAGTTTTACAAATGATGACGATCAGCAGGAAGACAACGCCCCAGCAGGGGATTGAACCACAGTCTCTGGAACAGTGAGAGAAACACCCAGCTCTCCACACTACTTCACACACACACACACACACACACACATTCATTGTCTAATGACTGCGACAAAAATACCAACAACAATTGCAGCACTGGCATTACCCCACAGCGCACGATTAGGCAGATGAATAAAATAATTATGACTGAATACGCTTTTTAAATATTTTTCCACTGAATAAGCTTCTGTTTCTGTTTTGTGTTATCTGTATCTTCTGTGACTAAGCAGGGGATCTTAATTACATCAGCCAGCCATAGAATTAGTGAAATAAAAGGCAACAACAACAACAACAACGACGACGACTGCCACATTATCTGTCACTTAACATAAGACTGTGTAGTGATGCTTAGGAATCAAGGTGAACATGTAACTCTTGAAAGATGTTATAGGAGCAGGGTGTTGGCTGTGCTTCAGTTGTGAAAGGATTCTTATTGGATGATGTATTCAAATGGAAGCCTTTGCACCCAATCAAGTCATTTGAATACATCATCCAGTAAGACGATGATGCAGTGCTAATCTCATCTGATTTGTGATTACTTTAGATTAGTTTGAGAAATCATCTGACATGCTCGTATGAAAAGCACAGATTTCAAAGGGAAGTGAGGTCGATAAAGTATTTTAATGGGTTTTGCTGTTATTTTTTTCTTTTCACTTTTTAGCTTTTCACTTTCCTCTTGATTAACAACAGTTAAGAGAAAAGGGCAGGAGGAGTCAGGCACTGATTAGTTGGCAGATTCTAAATTCTGATTTTGCGACTGTTTTAGAACTGAGATGGAATCAAAATTGTGAAAGGGTACAAACATTTGTAAATGATTTAACAAATCTTCAGCAAGGATTTGCGTTTGGACGAGCTGCGATAGCGTGTCAATCCAGTGTGGATGTGGGCTACATAATGCTAAAAATGAATCAGTCTGTAAACTCAAGCCCCGTTCACACAGCCGTTTCAATGCAGGAATGTTGCGGCAATATTCCGGCTCGCCTTCTGTGTAAAAGGGACGAAGCCGGAATGGGGGGGGGGGCGAGTTGTTGCGGCAATACGCTGGGAAGGGCATCTCTGTTCCTTCTGTCCCTTTTACACAGAAGCCGGTGTCCTGACAAATACAGCTACCGCTCAGAATGACCTACCGACACGATGGGCGTATGCACAGTGCTTGTGCGCATGCACAGTACGTTTAAAAATATTCCAGAGGAAAAGGTCCAGAATTTTAACCTCTTCTACAGGTAAATTAAATTAGATTAGATATCAAATATTTCTTATTTTTCAGGTGTTTTGAATAGATTATGACAATCAAACTAGCTGTTTGGGTGCATGGAAATAATGCTGCAATATGTTACAGATTGTGAAAATGTCAGGAAAGGCTCTACTTATTGACCCATTAAGGAATGAGCAGAGATACAGCAGGAAAATCTTGAGAAACTGGAGGTAATTATTTAAATGTTTTAGCTGAGTCCACACAAGTCAGGAAAGTCCCAGTGACTATTTTATGTGAGGCACTGAGTTATGAAATGCAAAATATAAATGGTTTACCTTGCCTTGCCTTGTCCGGACTGAACTAATGCCCCCATAAACACATTTTATATTATATTACTAAATGCTTGTTTTAATTATGTCATCTAATCGTTGTTTTGTTTCATTTGTTTTGTTTTGCTCACTTTTTTCTACTAATTTTAATGTAAAATGTTTTTAGGAATTTCATAAAGATGAGACAGCACCAATTAAGCAGCACAACATGGACTGTAGAAACACTGGCGCATAAGCTGCAGGTGGATGGGAGTAGCTGTAGAGTCCTTATTTTAAAAGTAAGACTACCAATTTAGAAATAATTAATGTTAGGTGCATATGTACTATACACTATGTACAGTGTTTACTAAGTCTGGAGTGGTGCCTTTTTTCAGTTTGTGGATGAATACCTTCAGTCTGGATCGATCCTTGATGTGAAGCCTGATCCTGCATCTGTGCAGGCTGCCAGACTACACATTGCCTGCAAGCTCATTGGAGATAGTGGTAGGCCCTCAACCTTACAGGATATTTCAACATTGTTTGTGTTTTTTATATTTTATGATACTGTAGATAAGGTGTAACTTACTAAGTCTCATTTATTTTTCAAACAGGCAATGTGTTGAAGACTACTGCAACATGATCGACCCTGACACCACCGTGAAGTCATTTACGCTGACTGTACCACATTTGTGTTCAATATCTTTGTGCATATCATTTCCAAATTTTACATTTGTCAGATCAGTATTTGGTGTTGAGAGAAGTGAGAAAAACTCAGGTCGACCATTTCACATGTGAAGGTGCTTGCACACTGCCCCAACAAACACCTAACAAACACAACATCGGGCCAGTGTGCCAACCCGTTAGTGGTTGTTGGCTGTTGTCGGGTGAAGTTTCTTGTTGGCGAACGTGTTGAATTGCTGTTACCAACTTCACCCAACATTCTAAAATTGGGTGTTGGAGTTTGTTGGGGCAATCTGCAAGCACCACTGAGTTCCTTCATCTAAAATTTTGCTTTGGGCATGTAATAGACCAGTAACGATATTTACATAATTTGTATAGCATTAGCAGAGTATTTTAGTTGAAACTATGTTAAGAGAAAGTGTAGGCTATTGTTTGATAATGGCGTCTGGCGAAAACACCAGAGGCCACGATATAAATGGCATTTTCCTACTTTTAAACCACAAACTACACTTACTGTGCCAGATCTGTGTTTAGGACCCTTGTGCTTGTAAGTTCCAAATGTTAAATAGTAGATCAGTAATTGTTTTATCCAGAGAAGTGTGTGTAAGAGTAAGCTTGGCTTTTAGAAGTGTATCTCTGTAGATTAGCATAGATTGCATATTTACAGGCAATGGGTCATTTTATAATTTTGTGGGTGTAAGAGTGATATCTCAGAGCTAGGGTACTTATAAAGTCAATGCTTTTTCTGTATTTTTTTATTGTTCACTGTTCTTAAGATGAACCCTACTTTGTAAATTGAAGTCACATAAAATGCTATAAGTTCCCCGCATTCTTTCCTACCTGACAATAATCTACCCTACTTTTAACCACATTTATAGAGATAGTAGTCCATTCTGATAGATTTTACCTTCCTGTCAGGCTGACCTACCTACATCTTAACCACATTTAGGTTGGTAGTAGCGCATTCTGATATACATTTACTTCCCGACAGGTTCACCTGCCCATGTTTTAACCACATTAATATATGTAGTAGCACATTCTGATCTACATTTACTTCCTGACAGGTTGAGCTACCGTGGTGTTAATGAGGGTAGCTCATTTTGAAAGAGGAGCTCAGTCTATCAGACAAGTCTGACAGCTTGAACTACTGGTAGGTCATCCTGTAGCTCAGTTTGTCAGAACACCGCCGCAACAGTGTCGGCTGCGTCATTGGGTCACACCGTGTCCTGAATGCGAGCATCCGACTATCACGCCGCATCGCGTCACACCGGACGCTCTGTCCTTTAACTGAATCTGTTAAATAAACTAAATGAATGAGCCGTTCCTTGTCCGTTCTTCCAATGCGAGCGACAGGAAATAGAAACAGGGCGTCCGACTCAAAGCCGACATATTGCCGGATCTTCTTTACGGCAATATTGCAGGAATTCTGTGTAAAAAGGGCTTT
>OMKN01078144.1:0-13201 GCA_900302345.1 Melanonus zugmayeri
TCGTGCATCCCTCTCTCTCTCACTCTTCATCTGGTACTCTTCTTCTCTCTCCCTTTCTCATCTCACACACAAACACAGATTTCAGTGTGCAGGTTGATTTTTTTCTATTGTTCCACCTGTCTATCCCTGTGCATGTTATCGTCCATAGTATATATTCTATTTATTATAAATAAATAAAGTATGCATTCTTATATTTATTATAAATAAGGTATGCAATCTATTTATTTGAGATCACAGTCTGTTTATCCAGATTAATTCTGGATAAAGGGCAAAAAATACAACAGTTTATATTCAGTCATGTTTTGTATGTCTTGACTCATGTGAGCTGAAACATTTTGGAAAAGACCTGTGTGGGTTCACCTTCCCTATTTGTTTCTTGGCTGGCTTTTGACATTTTCCTCTTTAAGTGTAAATGCACAAAATCGAACCCCGCAGAGAGAGCGGGTGAGGGGATTAAAGAACATTTTACGCACCTGCAACTCTTAGAAGTAGGTGTGAACATGTTGAAACATTGTTTCATTTGTGTAACTGGAAAATACCCAGATGACATGCTTGTCTTCATCTGAAGCATGTGGCAAACAGACCAAAGTAAAGAGTATTCAGTATCAGAGCAGGGCTCTGATACTGAATAGGTTAGGGGTTCTGTTACCTCTGTAACAAAAAGGAACAACTCGCAACTCCACAGCTTGTTGTGGAGCTCAGCCAGGTAGCTCTAGGCAATGACTTTTTGTTTGTTCAATTGACGATTAACAGACACCAGAGTTATATTAACTTGTGATGCATCAGGGCCTGAGCCAGTACCATGTAATGGAAAAGCACCATTATAAGCTACCTAATTTGTAATGACTGTAGTTTTCTGTGGTGAGCTAGTGATGCCTGGCAGGCATAGTGTAGTTTGTGGGTTTAGAGTGCAGCCATTGGAATTTAGGGAGTCCCTTCAGTGGTCATATGTTCACCTTTTCTACCAAGCCTCGCCTTCTTCATCTCTGCGTCACTTTATCTGTGTCACACTCACACACACACACACACACACACACATCACATGACCTCATGCAAGAACATTTGCATATTCTTCGTACCTTTGTGCTTACTTTTGTGCGTACGTATAACTCGTATACCGCTCCTAAGTACAGGAAATTGTCCTAAATGCGTAATCATGCTGAATTCCACCTGTTCGTAGTCGAGTGCGCCCGTTCATGAGAGGTTGGGAATTAGCCTAATTGGCGTCCCAAAAATGCTATAAGGAGGCGTTCAGCCCCATTTCTGCAGAAGCAATATTCATAAAAAGGCACGATGGACAAGAAGAAGAGACTATTCCGAGTGTGGAGCTTGAAGAAAACCCATAATATTTAGCAGCGTCTGTAGTGGTATTAGAGCACCTGCTAAGGTAAAAGAAAATGTTGTCAATGCGGTGTCCGCTCAAGGCTGCAGTGTCAGGATTTTTTATTTTTTTTAAGTTTGCTTTTAAATTGAAGATTGTCTTACAATCTAACAATTTTAGATTGTAAAAGACGGCTTGGCAAGCTAACCGATCCATGTCCATGTAGTTTGAGGTGCTGATATTACTACTGCAAACCAAAAATATGAATCATATCGTGTTTAATAATAGGCAATTAAAGTTGTTCTGAAGTAGGCTATAAGGCAAGGCAGTTTAAGCAAGTGCACAGAGCGCAGCGCCCCGAGGGACTTCGGTAATTTTGCGTTTACTTTTGGTTTCAGTTGATCGGCGGTGATGAAGCGTGCCTTTGAGAATATATACAGAACTTTTAGTTTAGAGTCATTTATAAGTAGGCCTAAACACACATCGTGTGAAAGTGTGCATCCATAGATCAAGCCACACATCCAGAAACCCACACACGTATCTACAGCCGCGTATTGCTGAAATATCGGTCAACAAGTCAAGAGCTGTCTTGCCACAATCTTGAATAAAGAAGACATAACCTCATAACCCGTGTCTGCATTCTGACCGATGCCCACTCGGTGATTACGAATCCTAGTAATCCGTTATTCTGGAGCCTCCGCAACAAAAGTATATTAGCCTACACTTGTTCTTATATATATATATATATATATATATATATATTGTTTATATATTATGTATAATGGATATAATTAGAATTGAATTATATTAACCCGATTGTGAAATCTGACTGCAAAACAGTATAATATTAATTATATACATACAGTAGAACAAGTTTGTTTTTTATTTAAATGTAATTATTAGTCAAAGCCATGGAATAGGAATCGTTTGGCCAATCGTTTTTTTTGCTTATGGTTTGTCACGTATGGTTTGCCAACGTGACTCGTACAAGTCTAGACCACTCATAGATTTTGTGCCTAGTGAAACGCTCGTACGAGTGATTTAAGCACAAATCTGTGCGTACGAGTGGTTCTTGCATGAGGCCCATTATCACATTCATAGCCAACTAAGGTAACTTGGACAAACTGCTGCTTCAGCCTAACAATCAACTAACTGTGGACCTCATGTGGCGTTGCTGTACTCCTAGTCTCACAAATCAGACTTTAGATGAATAATCTAAAGTTTGATAGCAGACTAGCTCAAATCTGTGTGAAAGGGACTGTTCACATTCTTTCACTTCATATTTGTTTCAACCAATCATGTTGCTGGAGGCAAACTTTCTCTTCGGTAGAATATCTCCATAACGAAAAAGGGAACAAGGCGTAACTCTGCCCCTTTCAGTTTTTGGTTTCTGGCCCAGACTCTGTGCCGTCTCCCCCCAGAAATAGGACTGCTGGATCAGACATTATTGGGCTCCTGACTCAGACTGTCTCATCACTTGGTTATCACTTGGGTATCTCTGTCTCATCACTTGGTTATCTCTGTCTCACCACTTGGTTATCTCTGTCTCATCACTTGGTTATCTCTTGGTTATGTCTGGGATCACCACTTGGTTATCTCTTGGTTATCTCTGTCTCATCACTTGGTTATGTCTGGGATCACCACTTGGTTATCGATTGGTTATGTCTGGGATCACCACTTGGTTATCTCTTGGTTAAGTCTGGGATCACCACTTGGTTATCTTTTGGTTAAGTATGGGATCACCACTTGGTTATCTCGTGGTTATGTCTGTCTCACCACTTGGTTATCTCTTGGTTATGTCTGGGAAAACCACTTGGTTATCTCTTGGTTATGTCTGAAATGGTTATGTCTGGGATCACCACTTGGTTATCTGTGGGATACTGGGGAGTGGGCACTGCTCCAAGCAAAGGACCAGAGTAAAAGCCAGGGATAAGTATCCACTCAATTATTTCTTGGCAAACAGGACATCCTGTGGTGTTTGACAAAAAAAGCTGAGAAAACTGCTTACTCCATGGTCAAACCAGTTGCATTTATCATCTTCAAGTCCAAAGAAGCTCACAGATGCAGTAACATACAAAAGCATTTCCATAGGCGCACAATTATTTCCAATGTTGTTTTTTACAAGTACATTTAAAATGGCATTTTAGACATATGGTCTAATCTAACACTAACTACTAACACGATGCATTTTACTGCTTATGTATGTGGTGGGGTTTATCAAGCTGGCCTAGCATCAGAAGATACTGAGCCTGAACATAATTTGTATGTTGGCAAACTGTGACCCACTATATCCCTGCAGGACTCTATGTTGGACCACTATTTCCCAGCAGGACTGTATGTTGGTAAACTGGGAAAGTAGCCTGGTCCAGCAATGACCTTTGCCTGCAGTAATCTGCCCTGTGTTTCCCTGGGATTGCTTCCATTAGTAGAAAGAGGTTAATCGCCATGCTTGTGGCAGATTTGTGGCTGTGGCTGGATTAAACAGGGCTTGGACTGTTGGACACTCCACTAATCTATAGCTCTGCCAAAATAACTGGTGGACTGGCTGACCAGTAGTAGTTGGCCGACTGATTGGATAGGTCGTCGTTGACCACCTGGCTTTTTTCGACTTTTTTTGCATTTGTGGCCGAGAGCTATGTGCAAGTTTAATAGTGTCCTGGTTTAGTGAAGAACCTCACTGTTGATTCAAGCATTTACAACAAAACAGTCCCCACACCCCTAGGCCAGTGTGTTTGCGTGAGTAGATGATTAACTAGAGGACGACCACATTGAGCTTACAGCCACAAAGTTCTGCAACAAGCTCTCCTACATGCACCATGGCTGTTTTCTCTGACCTGGTTAGTAGACATTTGGCTTCTACTTACTTGTTAAGTGAAAGCTCTGTTTGAGGAACCCCATGTTCAGTATTATCTTGTATATAATTGGCAAAACGTACCTCCTGTGCAATAGAATAGGCTATATGTTGGCATAAATGTGACGTGTCATCATTGACTGAGACAACCACACTGCAGTCTCTCTAGGAACTAATTTGCTTAAAAGTTTTACAGGATTACTTCTAACCCCAGACACGTAAAGTAGTTCTATAGATATTATACTATTGATCAATCAATCAAACTTTATTTATATAGTACAAGTCATCATACAGCAAATGCAACTCTTAAGTGCTGAACACAAAAGTGGAAATAAGAGTAAGTTAAAAAAGGACATGAGTTTAAATAAATAAAAACCATGAAAATGAATAAATAAAATATAATATAATAAAACAAACAAGGAAATAAGAAATAACAGTAAAAGTGCAAGTCAAAATAAACACACACTAGATTAAACGGTGTATTTTCTTTTAAAGATATCCACTCTCTGCCACCCTCAGGTCCTCCGGCAAGCCGTTCCACAGGCTGGGGCCATAGTGGCTAAAAGCGGCCTTGCCGTGGGTCTTAGACCGGACCCTTGGAACAACCAAGAGACAACTACCAGAGGACCTGAGGGATCTAGTGGGTACATATCTTAAAGACGCAAGGAAATGAAAAATGTCTTTTGAACCGTTTTAGGTCACTTCCTTGGTCATATTGGGCACCTATCTAACAATATATGCCAAAAAAAATACAAAAATCCAATTTCCTCATATTCTTATATCAAAATCCCATCAGATTTTCTTCTAGTAAAACAAAATATGATGTAGTTCTACTGTGCACAATATCGCGAGGCCATCGGCTCGATCGGCTCTTCCGAGATCTGGCCCGAGATCTGGCAAGAGATCTGGCCCGAGATCTGGCCCATTTCAACCTGAAATACATCACACTAAGGCAGATCTATGCTCTAGAATTGCCGCTCTGCTCGACTTTAAAACCATGTCAGATATATAGTCAGGAGCAAGACCATTTAGTGATTTGTAGACCAATAAAGGAATCTTATAATCAATTCTAAATCTAACGAGTAGCCAGTGCAGTGATTTTAAAACAGGTATTCTCCTTCTGGTCCTGGTCAACACACGAGCAGCTGAAATTTGTATGAGTTGGAGTTGATCTATGGCTTTTTGATGCTCTCCAGAAAGGAGAGTATTACAATAGTGCAGCCTACTAGTCATACAACTCAACACATCATTTTTTAAGTGATAAAGGGCAGATCTGGTCACATTCCTGATGTGGGCATCAGAAATTAAATTAGAATATGACACCTAGGCTTTTAGCCTGGTGCCTGGGACTGAGTGCCAGTGATTTCAATCTAGTTTCTCTCTCTGTGCCTCTGCTCCAACGACAAGTACCTCTGTTTTGTCCTGGTTGAGCTGAAGGAAGTTCTGAGCTACCCAAGCATTAATGTCTAAAATACACTTATCGAGGGCATCAATAGGGCTTGTGTCATTAGGAGACAGCAATATCTTCAACTGTGAAAATTGATGCAATGTCACCTGATGACACTGCCAAGGGCAGCATACAGACTGAAGGTCCAAGACCGAGCCTTGTGGTACGCCACAGTTGATGTCATAGTTCTTAGAGGCAACAAAAAATTCTCTACTTGTGAGGTAAGACGTGAACCAGTTAAGAACAGTGCCAGAGAGGCCAACACATTTATAGTTAGAGTTTTTTGGTGTCTCAAGTTGATTCTAAGGTCGTTCACAACCTTTACCAAGGCTGTTTCTGTGAAGGGTCCCGAAAACCTGACTAAAATTAAAAAAAATTGGTAGGAAAATCATTTAACTGCTTAAAAACGAATTTCTCAAAAATTGCTGAGAACTGATGAGTCAAGGTTGTTTTTCTTCAGAAGGGGTTTCCCCATAGCAGTCTTAACTGTAGTTGGAAAAACACCCATCTGTAAAGAATAGTTAATGATAGCTTGGATCTCATCTGATAAACAGTTAAAAAATAGTTTTCCAAAAGGTAGGATTGGATCAAGAGGGCAAGTAGAGGGCTTTTGCTGTGATACTATCTTCATAAGCATTTCAGTGTCAACCAGGGAAAAATATTAACTATGGTTACCTCACATAGTGAGGTAGGGGATTCCAAGGTATCACAACTTCGCTGAACAATACCAGACCTGATGGTGGTTATCTTATCCCTAAGATAAGTATGCTGCAAACTCTTCACATGTGGATGTGGAAAAAAGATCACCGGAGTCGTAAGGGGACAGGGCTAATTAGAATGTTTGGATTGTTCTGATTATCACTGATCAGTTTGGAGAAATTAGCTTGTGTAGTATTTCTGATTGCCTTATTGTACACACCAAGATGCTCACGGAAAATGTCATGGTGGACATGTAATTTAGACTTTCTCCATTTTCGTTCTGCTACACAACGATTTCTCTTTAATTTAGTAATATTTTTTTTCCCAGGGGGCTCTCTGGGATTGGCCTTTTTTTGTTTGACGTGCAACTGTGTCAATTGTCCTTAGTTTGGTGATTTGCCAGATCATCATATGAGGAGGGTAGAATAACTGCTGGTATACTTTCTAAACAGGTCTTTAAATTTGCAACAACCTCAGGGGAAAGATGCCATTCTTTTTAACAAGGTGTTCTGTATTTTTCTGTGCTGTGCAGGCTATAACCGAAAAGAATACACAGTAATGATCAGACATTGCCATATGGAGGATACATCAACAGTAAGTCCATGTGTTCTCACCAGATCTAAGGTGTGGCCGTGGCTATGGGTGGGTCCAGTGACATGCTGAGTAAAGTCCATATAATTCAGAATATTTATGAATACTTTGGAATCTGACTTATTATCCACATCACCTATGATAATGCTTTTATCATGATTACTGTGGATAATAGATAAGAATTCTGCAAAGTCGGCTAGGAAGACGGGGCATTGCTTGGGAGGCCTGTATAAAGTTACTGCCAGCACAGGAGGCTGCCACCTGAGTATAATGGCACGATGCTCAAATGAACAAAAGTCTCCTAAAGATATGTCCCTGCCGGCAAGAGCACACTGAGAGTATAGTTCATGGTTATGGTCCAACTGCCCTTTTGCCCTTGTCTACAGGAGTGGGGGGAGCTACAGTTCAGGGGAGAGGCCTCAATAAGAGTGGCTGGTCTGTCAGTGCTGAGTCAGGGTTCGGTTAAAAACATACAGTTCAGTTTGTGCTCCGTAATAATGTCATTAATAAGAAATGTCTTATTAGAAAGTGAACGTACATTAAAAAATGAATTGCATTAACAAACTCAATTTACAGTTACTTGTGTAAGATGTGTAAAGCATAGTCCACTGGCTGAGCTTCCACATTCATATCTACAATATTCTGTGCTTATCACGATCTGCAGAGAATAAGCAAAGATGTTACCCAAACAACACAACCCATATTTTCAGGTCAAAATTGACACTTGACATTTTTGGGATTGACATTTGACTTGTCTTAAGCATAAACACCAGCAAGCAAGTCCATTAACTAATTGGCAGCGAGACTGTCACCCACCTAAGCCTAAGTTAATTGAACATGAGCCAATCACAGTGTAAAAAAAGATGTACAAACACAAAATAATTGCTTGGTATATCCTGCACAACACTGTTCATGCCTATTGCCTGTCAAGCTATCGGGATGTGTCTATCTAGCGGACACTTTGTCAGTGATGATCATATCGTCCGACAGCCAGGTAATAGTGATGTCAGTCAGATATATACGTGACTGACAGTATTTACATATCGCATACATGGACATGTGCACTGGCCTACTGCTACAGGTTAGTTGTGGTGATGAAAGCCACCAGATCCCGCAACACTGGTTATACACACACACACACACACGGCATGGCGCTAGCCAACATAGATTAGCTCCGTAGAGGGAGAGAGGGTTGTCACTCACCTGCAGTCATTACACTACTAGAGAATACCATCCGTTATGCTGCGTTCACATGGAATCCGGTACACGGCAAACCGGATATCATGTTAGTGGACGAGAGCAGGACGGTAAAAGTAGGTGAGGCTGGCAAACGGTAACAGCAGGCGGCATTGCCGTCCAAAGTTCAAATATTGTTACTTTTTGCCATCCTCCGCGATGGCAAAAACAACCGGATGTGACGTAGCTCCCTCACACGAGGAGAAAACATGAGCGATCTGGATGATAAACTAATAATTTTGGTGCAACAACACCCAGAATAATATGATCAGTTCTCCTTTCACTATCGTGTTGGAAATGAATGAATGACCTTACGTTTTGGAAGGAATTTACGTTTTGGAGGGAATTTAACATTAATGTTAAGTTTGCAATAGAATATGAAGAGAAAGCTGTATTTGATATGCATTACTAGAATAATTACATAAAAAAATATAATTATGTTTAATATTTTTTATTCCATTCTTTGTAAACAATACGACAGCACCATAGCAACATATCGTCACGCGCCTTTCATTTTGCCGTCCTGCCGTTCCGTTTGTTTTTCCCGTGCCGCCCGAAGGTTCTGTCCGTCTACCGTCTGCCGGATTCCATGTGAACGCCGCATTACAGGATGTTGTGCGACTACTTTTAATGTTTTATGTATTAATTGGTTGAATGTTGATTGATTTAGTTCACTTCATCATTTTAACGGCCTATTTGTAACTTCAAAGAAGACTTGGAAACAAAGCAGGTATATTTTGTGGGATTTGTGAAATGAGTTCATGTGTATAGAACTGTCCTGTCCTCATGTTGATTTACCTTGTATTCATTTACCTTTACATACTTCATTGTTGTTTAGCATTTCAGAAGAAAACACTACCTTATATAACATTGATATCTATAGCCTTCTGATTGAATATACCGTGCTGCATACTAAACACTGGGGGTCTAAAGTAAACCACTCCACTAGTTTCACTTTCCTTGTGTGAGATCGAATATATCTTCGACTGACGAGAGGTGAGGATCATGGGCTTTCTGCAAGTCCTCTTCAGGTGAAGACAATGCAATCACATGAGATAAAGTGAGTGAACTTCTGCAGTAGTTTTGTGCCATGTGACCCGCATGAAGAATAGATTTGTTTTTGCTGCAGTCGGATAACCTCTGACACACAACAGCCTCGCTGTTCTGCCGCTGTCGCCTGCCAGGCAAGCTACAGCTGCAGAAAATCATAGTGGAGATTCATAGTGAAGACAATATGTGTTAGAGCAGTCTCACACGCACGCACGCACGCACACACACATGCACACATTTAAACACACAAACACATATGTACACAAACGGATACACACATGGTGTTTGAATGAGTGCTCTTGTGCAGACATCACATGATGACACATTTATTGTACCACAAACTTGCACACACAGACTTGGAACACACACACACTTACAGGGCAGTGTGTGTATCTAATATCAAGACAAGGTCAGTCGCTGTGGAGATGAATAGAATGATGCTTATAATCCCCTTCTCTCTGTGTCGCTGTATTTTTCTTATTTTTCTGTTACTCTGAATGAATTGCAATAAACTGTATTATGTTTAAATAAGTTTGGAATACACACTTTCTCATTTACCTTAGATAGTTTTGTCCTTTGTTTCTATCTTTCTTTCTCATGTATCACTGTCATTTTTGTTCTCTCACTCTCTAACTGTAGCTGTCACCATGGCAACGCTGTGCTGCTGTGGTTCTGAATGTGGTTCTGTCTGTGGTTCTGTCTGTGGTTCTGTGTGTGGTATGAGCTGAACGGAAGTCTATTATGCTGCTAGTTTGGAGGTTACGTTTTATTATCTAGCAGGATTACACAGAGGACATTGGAGACACTTATACACATCAATGCAGTCTCCCAGCAAGGGCATGGTGTTTCTGCACCTCCTGTCCTACAGAAAGTCAGAGTTAATGTCCTGTCAGTCAGGATGACTGTCCTATAATGAACTTCCTGTCTTGCAGAGAATCAGGATGAACTTCCTGTCCTACAGAGCATCAGGATGAACTTCCTGTCTTACATTGAGTCAGGATGAACTTCCTGTCCTACATTGAACTTCCTGTCCTACAAATTGTCAGGGTAAAATATGAGCGCTCTCTTTAATTGTCCCTGATCGTCTCCATTCATGCTGACAAACTTCATTTGTGTGTGGTTAGAGTGAGAATCTATGCATTTGGAATTCTTCAGCATGATGTTTTGCACACAGTGCAGCTCTTTCACTTATTGACCTGCGCTGCTAATGAAACTGCACTGTGAAAGTGAGTGAAAATGAGAATAAACAAAATATAAACAGTTTGCATTAAAAAAAAGAGTAGTAGCAGTAGGTAATAGTCAACTGTTTTCTGCCAGTTGTACAGGTAACATTTCACAGACCACTCCTACTTTCAAGAGTCTGGGTCGACAGTGGAAAAGCGCCAAGAGTTAACGTCCTGTGCTGCCATTTCGTTTCATGTTTGATTCTTTCCATTTTACATAATTCCTTTTGATCTATATCTTTCTCTCACTGTCCCACATTTCATCCATTTTCTGTTCTTCTTTGCTCACACTCTTCTCCCCCCCGTCCTCTTTGCCTCCCTCTGTGATCGGCAAAGGTCAGTGCCTATTGATTATAGCCCGGGTAGTGTATGAGGCTTTTTATAACCTGAGACACACACAAATCTGTCTTCCTTCCTAGACCATCAGTCCAACTGCCTGGCTGGCTGTCTGTAATCCGTCTTCACTGGAGTCAATGGGGGGTGTCTTAGTCCAAAAGTTCCCCAACTTCTTCATGCAGAGGACTGACACAATGAATCTGGATGAAAAATTAAATGTGATCTGTTACGTCACATCACACGTGCTTATTAAATATAAATGATTGTGGTTTCACTGTTATTATTTTACAATGTGTAAAAATGAGACCACCTTGTGGCCCCTCGTTTTTTTCTGCCCGTCTTTGTCTATCAAAGCGTACTTTTTTGCCGGCCTGTCCGTCAACCGGTCTGTTTGGCTGGCTTCTGTTCATCCCCGTCTCTCTGCCTCTGCCTCTGCCTGCCTGCCAGTCTGCCCCTCTGTCTGGGTGTCAGTCTGTCTTGTTGCCTGTATTCAATATGTAGTCAAATAGTTCTCAGGGGTCAAATCACGCTTTTTGTTGGGATGCTTCCAATGGTACTACAGGAAGGCTGTGTGTGTGTAGGTGTGGTTGTGTGTAAGTGTGGTTGTGTGTATGTGTTACTGTTGTGATACCCCTCCTCCCTCACCGCTAGTTTTTTCAGCGATCAATATTCTGCAGTGCTCCATAGCCTTCACTGATTATCTGCAGTGAGTGTGTGTGTGTGTGTGTGTGTGAGAGGGATCAGGCTTGTCCCTGCTGCCTCACCTCTTATCAATATCCTCACCTCTGTTTCCCTGTTTGTTTTATTCTCTGAGTTGTGTTGAGGAAAGTCTGTCCTGTTCTTTGGTTTAGCTCGTCCTCCAGTGATTTGCTATGGATGCTTGGCTCAAAGCAGGAACACAGGCACTAGCTGTATTGCTGTGGTGAGGGTGGCGTTGGGTGGTGGTCATGTTGTTTTTTGGTGGTCACCATAGTGAGAAATGTGCCACGGCTATATCTCTTGTCCAGTCTCTCTCGTTCCCACTCCAATGCCAATGGTGAAACCCTGGGATATGTGTTGCACAGACCCATCAGGATTGATTCATTATATAGAGTGGCAAAAAAGGGATTCAACTTGATTTCGGTGGCCTGGCCAAGTTCTCTTCATCTGTCTCCACAGAAAACAATAAAGTATAGTTTCCTAATAACGTACACCTTCCTATTTGGCCTTGCTATATAATTTTTGTCTTAAAATGTAAGCTATTACATTAAATTAAAAGCCTGTATATGGTCAATGTATTTAAAAACGGCCTGTTAAATGATATTAGTGGGTGAGACCGGGGACATAAAATTTGAACAGATGGAGAGACTGGAGGCATGAAGAGACATACAGTAGATGTGGTCTGAAAGGAGACTGCAGATGAAGCGGTGAGGGAAGTGGGTGAGGGGGCTGGGGGTGGATGGAGTAAGATAATGTGGAGGATGAGAGGAAGGAACAGAGCACAGAGAAACTCTCTTCTTCCGCCTGTCCGGTTTCTAACTAGATTACGCCGGCAACGCCACATGTTCAGATCCGGCCGTGCTGCTCTGGGAAGTCACACCCACCCTGTAATGTAATGTAGTCTAATGTACAACAACCTATAGAAACACATGTAATGTAATCTATGTCTACAACAACCCATAGAAACACATGTAATGTAATCTATGTCTACAACAACCCATAGAAACACATGTAATGTAGTCTAATGTAGTGTTTCTCAAATGGGGATCCGCGTACCCCGTACTTTGAAGGATTTCATGGGGTAAGCCTACTTGGAACATTTAAAACAAAAATGTAGTCCTTTTTCTTGTTCTAATATTGGTCATGAACAAGTGTAAAATAATGCCACTGTAATAAAATGAGTTTAATCTAAATACCACCTTAATAAAATGTGAATACTACAAGTTTGGTACATCTTTCTATATATTTGCACCAATGTTCATATTTACATCAAATAACATGCACATATTAGAGCCTATTTATATTCATTTTCATTTTTTCCCCCCCCCAAAATGTTTTGTGCTGGTGAAAGGGGTACTTGGCTGAAACAATATCTTAGAGGGGGTACATTAGTACAAATAGTTTGAGAACCACTGGTCTAATGTACAACAACCTAAATAAACACATGTAATGTAATGTATGTAACCTATAGAAACACATGTAATATAGTCTAATGTATGTAACCTATAGAAACACATGTAATATAGTCTAATGTATGTAACCTATAGAAACACATGTAATATAGTCTAATGTATGTAACCTATAGAAACACATGTAATGTAATATAGTCTAATGTATGTAACCTATAGAAACACATGTAATGTAATATAGTCTGATGCATGTCTACAGCAACCTATAGAAACACATGTAATGTAATATAGTCTGATGAATGTAACCTATAGAAACACATGTAATGTAATATAGTCTGA
>OMKN01078147.1:0-10820 GCA_900302345.1 Melanonus zugmayeri
GATGCTTTCCTCATCGTATTTTATCATTCTGTCATTCTTCTTCAGAAATGGAATGGTGTCTTCCCAGTTACGATTATGTAACTGCTATGTGTTGCTTTATTTCTGGGCCGGTTCTTTGACTTCCATGTTTGACGTTCAAGTTGATTCGTCTCTGGGAGGTTTTAGAACGAACAGAACACAACGGAAAATGAGTTCAGGTTTCCTGTGGATCCACACACCCCATGGTGTATGTGTGTGCTCCCCGGTTTGTCTGACCGCCGCCTCGTTCCCCTCTCTCTCTCCCAGGAGCTGCGTGAGCTCCAAGGACAGATCAAGGACACGTCGGTCATCGTGGAGATGGACAACAGCCGCACCCTTGACATGGACTCCATCGTGGCTGAGGTGCGCGCTCAGTACGAGGACATCGCCAACCGCAGCCGCGCCGAGGCCGAGACCTGGTACAAGTCCAAGGTGAGAGAGACCCCCCTCGCACCGTAACCCGATGAGCTCGCTGTGCTACAGTTGGAAGAGAGATGAATGGCAGTTGGGTTTTGAATGCGTGTTTTTGTGTTTTTTTTCGTGCAAAACTGCAATGCAAAGTGCTTAGCAAGAGAAATAAAATGAGTTGAAAATACATAAAAAAAATCTAAATCACAGAGATACAATACCACAAAAAGATGACAGTAATTGTTTAATTTTAAGATTTTTGTTTCACAATATCAACTGATTGTATTGCCTTCAGTTCCCCTGGCAGACTATTCCAGAGTGAGGACCATATAGACACAATCACCAATAGAAGAAACCATATTTTATGCTATCTCCGAAAACGAAAGCTTACCATGTAACACTCCTACGGTGATGCTAATTGGCTTTCTGTCACCGCCCCTCCAGTACGAGGAGATGCAGACGTCAGCCAGCAGGTACGGAGACGACCTGAGGTCCACCAAGACCGAGATCGCAGACCTCAACCGCATGATCCAGAGGCTGACGTCGGAGATCGATGCCGTCAAGGGACAGGTGAGGAGACCGGGCCGTGTTCAACCATTTGCTTTGTCAACATGTCACGTCGCATGGCTCCACGCAGGTCTTCATGTTGCTATGGATCACTCCCTGAAGTCATTATTCGACTGTAAACACAGTTAGAGGAGCAACAATCTTACAGCTTACACTAAACATTGGCTCCTCGCCAATGTTCAACATGTTACATATCTTTATTTATTTTCATATAAAGATATGTGGTATTGAGGGAATTAGACCTAAGGTACAACCTTGTGGAATGGTTGTTGCCAGGTAGCGTATTTAAGTACCACTACAAACCAATAGTAGGTGTGTTTATTTATCAGGATTGGGTTAAAGTCAAAGTTGGCAGGGTTGTCAAACAAAGAAACTAGAGAAACATCCTACATAAAAGACATCACAGAAATATCAAAGAATTTCCTGGACATTTCGTGCACATTGCACCGCGTCCCGATTTAAAGTGCTTCAACGTCGAAACATTTCCGCCTTGACAGATGTGACCATCTCTCAAGTTCAACAACACGACCCAATCTGAACCATATCCCCCCCCCTCTCCCCTTTCAGCGCGGAAACCTGGAGGCCCAGATCGCGGAGGCGGAGGAGCGCGGCGAGATGGCCGTCCGCGACGCCAAGTCCCGCATCAAGGACCTGGAGGATGCCCTGCAGAGGGCCAAGCAGGACATGGCCAGGCAGATCAGGGAGTACCAGGACCTCATGAACGTCAAGCTGGCCCTGGACATCGAGATCGCCACCTACAGGAAGCTGCTGGAAGGAGAGGAGGACAGACTGGCGCACGGCATCAAGTCCATCAACATCTCCCAGCAGAGCAGTAAGTGTGGAGGGGGTTCATCCTTTTTCGTCCGGTCACACCAACTCAGCTCTGCAACAACAACAAAAACACTCCCATGTCCCCTCGATGATAAGCGTGAGCGGACCTGCGACAGGAGAAAATAATAGACCCCCAGGTCAGAAAAGGCATCCGCTCATTGATTAACATGGGAGCGGAGTGAAAGTGGGTTTTTTTGTGGAGTTGATTTATTTTTTGCTTTGCGTGGTGGGAAATGAGCTTATGGCAGGGAAAAGCCCAATCCCAAACCACAGATCTTCATTAAGACCTTTATGATGCTTAACTAGTTGAAGAAGCTCTAGGAGGGTTCCTATAGCTTCTTCAACAAGTTAAGTCGAACATCTTCAAAGATCGAAGATGTTGGGTGCATTTTGTTACAAAACCTTTTCGGTTACTATTGGTCTTAAACATAAACTTAAAAATGGGTTTGACAATTGGGGGATAGTACACCTATGGGTTAGAAGATTGGAGAAACACAACTACTATATGTTGACTATGTACTAGACTAGGGTTCATAGCTCCCAGGAAAGATGCATCAGGTGCGTCTTTTGTGGAATGAATTCAATGTTTGGTGGACATCACTAAAGCATTTTGCTTTCCCCTCTTCTCTCGTTTAGCGAGCTATAGCGGCTTCCCCATGGATGGCGTGAAGAGCACCTACTCTAGCGGCTACTCCAGCGGCTTCGGTAGCGGCAGCGGGAGCTACGGCGGTGGCTACAGCAGCGGCGGCGGCGGCTACAGCAGCAGCGCCGGCATGGGCTCCGGCATGAGCTTTAGCTCCGGTAGCGCCGGCGGCTACGGCAGCGGCAGCTACAGCACCCAGACCAAGAAGAACGTGGTGATCAAGATGATCGAGACCAAGGATGGCAAGGTGGTGTCCGAGTCCTCCGAGATCGTGGAGGACTGAGCGGGTTTTATCGGAAGTCAAGAGGTTGAGCTGGCTCGCTAGCTAGCGGTGTAGAAGCCCCACGATCTTTTCTACCTGTCCCGTAGTTTTTTTTAGACTCACAGTTCACTACCCTAACACTAATGTAATAAACGTCTGAAGAAAACGCTTGTCAGCCACACAGTCCGACAGAAATTTTATAAAGAAGTGCTCTAAATGAAGCGATAACAACCCTCTAACCCTACCAAAGATTCGAAAAGGGACCAAAGAATCTGTTGTCCATGTTTTGTACGTATAAAGTTCTAAATGTTTATTCTTGTCTGTACTAAAAAAAAAAAACACTTTTTGAAGTTGTCTCAAGTGGCAAATAAACCCACAGGTGAATAGCGACTAATACATTGATATTTCCTGTTTTTAATCCTTCCATACCTATGCAAGTTTGTAAGCTGTCGTAGCTTCAAACGGGTCACTCTTCAAAATTAGCTTGCACACAAAATAAAAAGAAACCGGGACAGGGCGGTATTGTCAAAGCAATGTGAATGTATTCAAGCCGTGCTAGTGTTTTTGGTCAAACCGATGTCTTAAGCAAAACCAGCCGCATTTGTGCAATGCACGCTGTTCCTCCATGCGTCCAGTCGAGACCTTGCAACGCCATGTTGTCCCGAGGTGATGGTTTTGCTACCGAAACAAATAAAAAATGTGTTTACGAAAAAAAAAGCCCTTTTTTTATTTACTGCTGTGCGGCTGATGAGCCAGTGAAGTGACGCCCATGGATAACTGGTTGATGTGGGTGGGTGGATGGATGAGTGGATGTGTGGGTGGTTGCATTGGGAATGGAGGGAGGGATGAATGGATGGATGGGTGTGGGGTGGTTACATGGGGATGGATGGATGGATGAATGAAGGGAGGTATGGATGGATATATGGATGGAAGACTGAATGGGTGTGTGGGTGGTTGGGATGGGAATGGATGGATGGATTGAAGGATGCATAGGAATAAAGAAATAAATCCAATCATTTGTATACTTAATAACTTAATAACTTTTGAGCGGAAGAAAGTCTCAGCTCATTTTAGAAGGTACAGTAGTTATTAAGACGGTGTAAATGATTGTGCTTGCCCCTTCTCTATTATATGCAGGTTAGAGTTTATCTGGTCACATGTTTTCTATGGCTGATGCTCATTGGTCACTCATCTCTGGGTGTACTGGGGAAGAATGGGAATCAGGTCA
This sequence comes from Melanonus zugmayeri, assembly GCA_900302345.1. Lineage (NCBI taxonomy): Eukaryota > Metazoa > Chordata > Actinopteri > Gadiformes > Melanonidae > Melanonus > Melanonus zugmayeri. The sequence continues at coordinate 3,958 of OMKN01078147.1, forward strand.
AAACTGTATATACATCCCCCGTATCTGAGCCGGCCAATGAAAATACTTGTTTGTTTACAAGAGACAAACAAACACAAACACACATAATTTTCCTCAGAACCCGTTTCAAATCTCTGGGTTAAGCCCCAAATGTGACTTAAGTCTTCAGGTGAAATGATCACGTCTTTACGTTGTAGTCCATGTGCCAGCAGGTGGCAGTGTTTTACCGTTACTTCACTAGAGACCGTTACCAGCACTACGCGCTTTCACCAGCAGGTGGCGCGCTGGTGGTGCTTCTTGATTAACGGTTTGCCTCCACCCTAGTACCACTAGAGACTAGACCAAACCCTGAGCATAGGGCAGGCCTGGTTGTTGTAGAGTAGTAGTTGTTGCAGGGATCGACAGGACAACCACTGGGGAAGACTATTTATGAATGCACAGTCACGGTACAGAATATAAATACGGAAAAACTTCAATCAAATTCATACAATTCATGAATTCAAAGACATTTAGGAGACGCTTTTATCTAAAACGATTTACCGGCTGTGTTTCACCGGGTTAGGCATATTGCTAAAGACGAGGCAGGGGTGGATGTTAAAGATTTTTCCGGGAGAGACTGTTAAGATAGTAGGCTACAGACCGGTAATTGTTCTTTAAATCTTACTCCTGAATCACCCTTAAAAATGCAATAATTGAAGAGAAATCACTTCCTGATGCAAATTATGCTTACATTGACGATCATATCAAATAGTAAATGAGCAGTTCATAATCAGAATTATTTGTACAACTTTTTTTTTAAACACGCAATGCCACAATTGTGCTCACAGACACAGTGTGTGTGTGTGTGTGTGTTTGAGCTTGCATACATGAATGCGTGAGTGTGCACGTAGGTGTGTGTGTATGTCTGTATAGTATACGTGCACATGTACCTGCACACCCAGAAAGGTGTCTTGGAAGCCTGCGGGCAACTGTCTGCCATGATCTACCGTTACTTACAGAGAAACCTTAAAGGTCTTCCGCTGCGGGCACTCTGTTATCCTTTCACTAGGAATGCTCTCTTGGGGTGCGGCCAGGGGTGAATATTTGATATTACAACTTGTACCACTGAGTGGGGGCAGCGCATCAAGTCAAGACAAGTGTTTGTGTGTATACCTGAACTCTAATTACAATCTGCAAAAGGTCTTGGCCCAGTTTATATTTGCCCTTTAGAAGGTTTATTGTTACGGGGTGTTTCTAGCTAGTGTTCTAAATGGCAAAGATAAACTCTGTTGTCGGAGTAACGACAACAGAGTATCGTGAGTGTAGAGAGGATCCCTCCTCTCCAGGGCTGCCAGGGCAGTAGGCGCTGGTTGAGCACATATGACATAACAGCAAAACAACAATGACGACGGTTTTATAGGGAATTCGTCCACCGCACGTCCCTGTCGGGTTCCTATTGATCTACCTTCTCCACCATCTGCACACACTCTCTCTCTCCCTCTCTCACTCTCCCTATCTCTCTCTCTCTCACTCTCTCTCCAAGACAACCTAACCTTTTCAATAAACGTTAAGGATTCATTTTTCTTCCTCTGTCGGCGTGTCATTTGTCCTGTATGTAACGCTGACTGAATGTAATTGGATTGTGACGGGCAGGAATGGACCGGGACCTGCGGTGGAGGGAAGAAGTGTGGTGGTGTTGGCAATGCGGTGGTGTTCGCTCAATGCGCTCATTGTGTGTCACTCTGAAGACGCCCGCCTCACACGCACAGCGCTACTACTACAGCCAAGCCTTTTGCACTGTCGCCCTGAGCCTGGGAGCAGGCGTTGGTATGACCCTGAGCACAAGGAAAGGCAAGCTCAGGCAGGATACCAGTATATCAAACGCATCTTGCCTGAAATACTGCAGGAGTGTTTATTGCAGAGAAGTTTAATTGGCTCCAGAGGCTTTTAGTTGGCCTCAAATCTTGTCGGATCCTGTTCTTGATGTGAGGAGGTATTGCCCTCATGGGGGTTTCTGCCACTGTGAAGGGTAAATAACTGTGCTGCGATTTGCTGCATCTGACATTTGATACATATGCAAAATAAGAAAGGTGTGTGTGTGAGTGTTTGTTTTTTCCGGTTCAGGGTGAGCTATACCAAATTGTTTGTGCGTGTGTGTGTGTGTGTGGGTGCGTGCATGTGTGGGTATGCATGTATGCTTTTGTGTTTGGGATTCGTGTGTGTGTGCATGCATGCATCTGTGTGTGGGTGTGTGTGTGCGTGCATATGTGGGTATGCATGTATGCTTTTGTGTGATTTGTGTGTGTGCATGCATGCATCTGTGTGTGTGTTTGTGTGTGTGTTCGTGCATGGATCTGTGCGTACGTGCGTGCGTGTGCGTTTGTGTCTGTGTGTGTGTGTGCATGCATGCATGTTCAGGGTGAGTTAAACCAGCGCTGTGATTGAATGAAGCAAGGGGGAAGCAACAACGTTAGAAACCCCCACCTTCAGAAGGGTCAGAAGGACATTTACCTGCCAATCATGCGGTAAGACGCAAGCAGTCCAATGACATTGACGATAGGTGAGGAGAGATAAAATAAGACGATCACAACGTCCCAGAGGGGGAATTCAGACGCCAACTTCAGTGAACCTCCTTCATCGCTGCCTCCACAGCCTGGGTCGACTGAGGGCTGCAGCGACGTGTCAATTAATCCATTAGTGGATTGGCAGAAAATTAAAGGAATGGTTTTACTGTGTACTGCTTCAGAAATTCTATATTCTATATAATATTTGGTTTCATGGATCATTCTGAAATGAATACTTTAATTTCTCTTGGCTGCTTCTCAGATGAAGCAAGCAGATTTACAGCAATCACTCTGCACACTTGTGATGTGAATTGGTCGTAACTTATGATCTGCATGATGTACATTTATTATTATTTATAGCCTATTATGGACTAAATGATGAATGGATTAATCAGAAAAAATAATGGTTAAAATAAAGATTAATAGACCATGGGAAAATCATTGGTTGGAGCCATAGACTCTGCAGACTCCTCCTCTTCTCTGTTCTTCTGTTAGAGTGGAAGGGTTAGGGTTATGTAAAGATTTACTGCAGGCATGAACCCTTTATGTAACTCACTTCCCCCAGTCTATATGTAACTCACTCGCTCGCTTTTCCTGTTGTTCAATCTACGTCACAAAGATTTAACGGACAGTCTTCAGTCTTTGGAAACAATAGCATTTAGCGCTTTCGTTTTTTGGAATCAATGCGCGTCGGTCAGTTCGGAGTTTGTGAACGTTTGTGAACAAAAAAACAGTACTTTACACAACAATGTCTTATCGCGACAACGAAAGTGTGACGACCCACTCTCTCTCTGTCTGCTGGTTCTCCTGTTCTTTGTCTATCTGGTGCAGGGAGCCGGTGGGCGGGGCTGAGAGGGTGGTCAGCTGATGTGGTGCACGGTGCACCTGTGCAGGTTGGCCTGCAGGCTTCATATGGTGAACCACATCAGCCTCTCTCTCCCTCCTCCCACACAGGCAGGTTGGCTCTTGGTTTGACTTGCTTTTGGTTTGGTTTGGTGCCTTTTGGTTTTGTATTTTAGTTTTGGTTGTGCCCTTTGGGCGCCTTTATGTTGTGTTTACACCCTACAACATATCTCTACAAAAGCTCTGATTTTTTTATACTGTGAAATCAACAGTTTAGTTATTGAATATCCATTCTATTTAGATGTATAACGCTTATTTAACAAATTTGTGCCGACTTTCAGATTTGTTGACGGCAGACTTTCTGGTGACGTCATGATGTATCGCTGCCTTGGAAGTCCATCTCAATCCACACAGGTGACTTCATATAAAGCCTCCAAAGGATGCTGCCTCACTAGACAGCAAGGCAGCAGGCAGCTGCCTTGTGTTCGGGACACAGCCTCTGTCCTGTCCCTCTACTGTCCTGGTTGTTGGTTAGCCATTTGACAGGGGAAGGTTTGCCATGGGTCCGGTGGGCAGTAGGCATGCTGACCATTTAAGCTGCCTTATCTCATGCACCAATCCATATTTAGTTTTCTTTTGGTTTGGGGTGTTGCCCCCTAATTCTGTCTCTCCATCTCCCCTTCTACTGCTCCTTTGGATCCAAAGGCTGCTGAGATGGGAGATGGAGAGGCAGGCTGGGATGCGGAGGTCTATCAGGGGGTTAATGGGTTGGTGCTACGAAACAATAGGAAAAGGTCCTATCATTTGGGGGCATGTGTAAAGTGTGTGTAAAGTAGAGAGAGAGAGAGAGAGAGAGAGACTAAGGTGTGTCAGAATCCCCTGGGGCAGGTAACATTTTTGACTGACATGCTACAGAGACATGGAGAGTGATCATAAATCATTGTCCTGTACCGGGAAAGACCTTGTGCAATCAGCATGTGACATTATGCAAATATGATCGATTTTGCAATATTAGCTGTATTTCACGAAGAAATGCTTACATTGTTAGGAGATTATAGTTAGGATATAATAATAATGGCAACAATGACATTAACCTTTTTAATTATATAATTATAGGAAGAACGAATAACCACTAATCACGCAGTTGAGAACTCTATAATTTGACATTTGTTTGAGGGACAAGTCAACGCTGGTATTATAATTATATTAACAAACAAATAATAACAAATCTGTTGAGAACTATACTCTGTGCGTATGGCAAGGTTTGTCCGACACAAGAACACACACACTTATTGTATTTACTTGTATGTTATAGCCTAGTAACATTGGATTGATTCGTTTAAGAGACATTTAATATATTTGGTTTGTTTCAGACAGACACATTATTATATCTGTAATGAAGAATTCACTGTCCTTTATCAACCAGCTATTTAGTTTTGCAAGTGAATATCGTTTCCATCTAAACCTTCATTAATCCTTTTAATTAGGCCTAAAACTACAATAGAAAGTGCTTATCAAGGGAAACCACACAAACTTACTTATGCAAAATGCTATACATCATGTGTATTGATGTTCTTCAGGCGTGAGAACAAACCTTATCAGTCAGATCAGGTACAACTCATAAGGTATTTATGACGGCTTGGATCTCTGAAAACCAGTATAACGTAAACTGTAGCAATGCACAAATGGCGTGTGTGTGTGTGTGTGTGTGTGTCTGTGAATCAAATGAAACTGCTGCACATACACCTTCAGATGCAGATTTTAACATAACTTAGTAGCCTCATTTATATGAGAATAATTACATGACCCCAAGACTGTGCTGAGGGCTAATGGGGTTTTAACACACTGACAGGTTCGTATACAAACCATACATTCCCACAGTCTCGGCATGCTGGTACACTTCAAACTGTGGGTAAGAAAGTATCAAATGCAACCTGATTATGATACAACTGGATCCCCTTGACCAACCTAAAAAAACCACAATGAATGTATGCACACAAACACACACGCACACACACACACACACGCACGCACACGCACACTTACACCCACAAATACCCATACACAGACACACACACTGAGATGCACAAACACACACACCCTCTCTCTATCTATCTCTCTCTATCTCTTTCTCTCTCACACACACACAGACACACACACAGACACACACACAACACAGACACACCCTCTCACACACCACACATAATTAAACACACACACACAGCCTTAATTTGGCCTTATGGCTGTAGATGGGCTGATATCAGGGTGTGGCTGCTCTCTCCCAGGTCCTCTACCTGGGAGAGAGCCCAGGTAGAGAGCCCAGGAAGATGACTTCATAACTGAAGACCTCATTCCCGGACCAAACCCATGGTAGACAGGACGCAACTGGCCACACCATGACACACACACACACACACACACACACACACATTTTGCACTTTTATGTGCACAAACATACTAAACACAAACACACACAGGCACAACCCCTACACATGCGCGTGTGTGTGGGTTGTGGGTTGTACGACCACAAGCACACACACACATGCATACCAACATACACACACACACACACACACACACACACACACACATTTTGCACTTTTGTGTAGATACACACCTACATAAGCACAGACACACACACACACACCCTTTTCACTTACAGAACTAGTCACGTACACACTATTCACCACTCCCCATACACCGACTCTGAGCACAGCTTTGCTGCTACACGCACACACACACACACACACACCTGTGCACCGCAAGCCAACTTTCCTGCTTGGTATTGTGCTCATGGCTACCCCTGTCAGTGAGGCTATGGAGCACCGCCGGCCTGGGGCGTAGCCCCGCTCTGCCTAGTCTCAGTCTGTTCTGCCTAGTCCCAGTCTGCTCTGCCTAGTCCCAGTCTGCTCTGCCTAGTCTCAGTCTGTTCTGCCTAGTCCCAGTCTGCTCTGCCTAGTCCCAGTCTGCTCTGCCTAGTCCCAGTCTGCTCTCCCTAGTCCCAGTCTGCTCTGCCTAGTCCCAGTCTTCTCTCCCTAGTCCCAGTCTGCTCTTCCTAGTCCCAGTCTTCTCTCCCTAGTCCCAGTCTGCTCTTCCTAGTCCCAGTCTGCTCTTCCTAGTCCTAGTCTTCTCTCCCTAGTCCCAGTCTTCTCTCCCTAGTCCCAGTCTTCTCTCCCTAGTCCCAGTCTTCTCTCCCTAGTCCCAGTCTGCTCTTCCTAGTCCCAGTCTTCTCTCCCTAGTCCCAGTCTGCTCTTCCTAGTCCCAGTCTTCTCTTCCTAGTCCCAGTCTTCTCTCCCTAGTCCCAGTCTGCTCTGCCTAGTCCCAGTCTTCTCTCCCTAGTCCCAGTCTTCTCTCCCTAGTCCCAGTCTGCTCTTCCTAGTCCCAGTCTTCTCTCCCTAGTCCCAGTCTTCTCTCCCTAGTCCCAGTCTTCTCTCCCTAGTCCCAGTCTGCTCTTCCTAGTCCCAGTCTTCTCTCCCTAGTCCCAGTCTTCTCTCCCTA
>OMKN01078233.1:0-21109 GCA_900302345.1 Melanonus zugmayeri
TACACTAGTACACTAGTACATCAGAGTACACTAGTACACTAGTACAGCAGGCCAGAGTACACTAGTACACTAGTACAGCAGGCCAGAGTACACTAGTACAGCAGGCCAGAGTACACTAGTACATCAGGCCAGAGTACACTAGTACATCAGGCCAGAGTACACTAGTACACTAGTACATCAGGCCAGAGTACACTAGTACACTAGTACATCAGGCCAGAGTACACTAGTACACAGCCAGAGTACACTAGTACATCAGGCCAGAGTACACTAGTACACTAGTACACTAGTACACTAGTACATCAGGCCAGAGTACACTAGTACACTAGCCAGTACACAGTACACTAGTACATCAGGCCAGAGTACACTAGTACATCAGGCCAGAGTACACTAGTACACTAGTACACTAGTACACTAGTACAGCAGGCCAGGCAGGGTTGTGGGCCTCCAGCACTGATGGGGAAAATTGAATCTGGTTTCTTTCAAGTAGTCTTCAGTGAATTGATCCGATGCCTAATCAATGAGGCATGCTATGTTGTAAAGATATTAAACAGCACTAGCATGAGGTAACGAAGAGTTGTTTCTTTTCAGGGTTTTATTTGAGGGTGGCTGGGTAGCGAACTTTCTATTAAAAACATTGCTGCCGGTTCAACTCCGCCTCACAGAAACAACTCACATCAGTTGTGCAACTACTGGGAGATCAAATATGTCAACAGAAAGTTGAGCTAACTCAGAAAAGAATATTGTGGATATATATTTCAGATTCATGTCAATGATCCGACTACAAATCATTCGACAGTGTATGCTTAGAGAGGTAAACTACATCTTGTACACGATCACGATACGTAAGAACAGAAGACAAACCGTTCAAAGCCACAGACATCTCCTTATCGGCTTGTTCAGTTAAAAGCAGCTCTTTAGTGTATTTGTACTACAAACTACTGTTAATACATTCCATAACTCGTACTGTATGACTGTAATCACATTCATGGTCATCCATTATCAATATCACTAATAACTATTCATTTAAGTGTAATCAATACAATCCTACATGTGTTGCAACTCTAATTTAGAGGCCATTTTTAGTGGAGAATTAGTATTTATATCACATAGTCAGTTTATGCCACCTATCTTCCAACTTTAATAATAATAATAATACATAATACTCCCATGACACACAACACATCCAAAAACAACCCCCCCCCCGAAAAGTGCATTCTTGTTTGGTGCAAACCCTTGCTTAACATCCATATAAGTTTATTTCCGTTCCTATTCATAGTTTTGAATATAATCATTTAACAATGCGTCTATTGTTCTCGGCTGTCACTGATACAGCTCCGCATCAACACTGTAAAAATAATATCCACACCTCATCGTCTTGCGATCACAAAGTGTTCGAGTCTGGAACTGTTGCAGAGTGTGAATACATGAGCCTGGTCCTAGGTCTTTGTACGGGACTCATGGAGATTTACCCTGCGTTCTGTCTGGTTTTAAGAAGGGCTGACAGGCAGGCTGCAAAACAGCTGTAAAACAGCCCTGCCTCCTACCACCACCTGAAAGGCACATATGAGCCTCCTCCTTTCACATCATCTCATGCGTATGAATGAAAGCAACCAATAAATACAAACTCAGCAATTCACGCCATCGCATAATATTCACCCACCACCAGGGATGGACACGCTTCCGTGCTACGATACGGTCGAAGGTCACTCGCTTTCCATCACTTGGTGATATTTAAGACAGGCGCTATAAGAAGAGGGAGGATATGTATTATCATTCTAAACGCTTCATGATCTCACATGCACGACAGAACAACATTCCCTTCTCTATCATTTATCATTACAAAATGCAATCTGTAACATCTGTAATGATAGGATGGACTGTGTGTATCCTGCATATATAGTTATATATATACACACACAGTTCATACATAAAACAAAGACCTTGACAATGACTTAAGCTATCCAAAGAAAAAACCATCACAGCCAGCAGTTATTAGAAGTATACAATCCCATTTGCCTGGCACAAACAGCGTTTTTTTTACATTTTTACGGGATATAGCCAAACAGTGCCGTGACCTATCTGTAATACTGTCCCCAAACAGGTCCTCTAAACGACGTCAACCAGATGCAACTCTTGAACTAAATTAGGAAAGAGTCCAAGCTAGGTTTCAAGCATCATGCACCAGCTAAGCAGTAAACGCCGGGAGGAAATACTTCAGAATGGTAGTTCTTGAGAAGCGCTAACACCAGGCACTTTCTAAAGTTGCCCAACAAAAGACGGTATATTGATTTTTTTTTGTATATAAGTAACATCACTGTGTGTTGCTATGGATTAACCCAGACATTAAGGTGAAGCGCTGTAGACGGGCAGCGGCTTACACGTTAAGGTAAAGATATTATCTTACAGAAAATTATGCTATGACTTCGGATCAACATAAAAATAATACAATATCAAACACCATACACAAACCTATTAATCAAGTTGTTGATTGTGCAATTTTGGATTCTGGATCGATATCTGTATGATTTTGGTGATTTGAATAACTGCGCAAGTTCACCACCAACTAGAGCTAACTAGCAAGTGGTTTAACGGTGGTTTGGCACTTGTTTTGTCGAATAGATTTGTGTATTTCATGTACACGAGTACATTAACTAAAATATTATGGTCTTTCGACAATTATACGTTATCGTAATATATAGAACTAGGAGTAAGACAACACATTTTGAAAAACTGCAGATGGATCTAGTCTCCAAAATGGCTGAAGCCGTTAATTTCCATCAGAAAACCAAAAAAAATCACAAAAAACGGCATCATTTGTAGAACACCAGTGTTTGTAAAATACACTTTATCTTAGCTAACGCAAATGAGTTGAATACTTTACTACTGCAGCTAATGCAGTAGAGGCTGCTTTCATAACCATGAGATGAGACTGACTATAAAGGAGCAGAGAGAGAGAGAGCTTCCCCCTCTCCACCCAGCCTGTTACACAGAATGGATGAAGGAGGAGTAGAGGAGGAGGAGGAGGAGGAGGAGGGGGGGAGGATGGGAGAGGAGGAGGAGCGGGAAGAGGGGAGAGGAGGAGCTCTGGAGGTGGGGTTCAGAACTCGATCTTGCAGGCGGGGAAGGACTCGTCCTGCATGACCACGGTGCTGCTGGAGGCCAGCACCATGATGTTGAGCTCCTGCTGCTTCTCGTGGGTCTGCTGGTACCATTCCCGGGTCACCTCCGTGTCGTGGGTGGGGATCAGAGTCACCTGATGGACACAACAATCAGAGAGAGAGTCAAATTTAAGGGGCTGTAGATACAATTTAAAGGGGAACTTTGCTGCTTTTCAACCTTATCTCTATCTATCCACATTAGGGATGTAGTGTGAAAAACACCTACAGTTGTTGCCGATGCTCTCTGTGTCTCTGGGGCGCAGCTCAGTGCAGATGCTAAATCTTAGCCCAATCTTAGCCCAATCTTAGCCCAATCTTACCCACATCGATACAAAATAGAGGACACATGATGATAAATGACACAAAGCCGGTTGAAAAGCTGCAAAGTTCCCCTTTAAGAATGTGAGTGTAATCTATTAGAAATGCCATAGCCATCCGACAGCTATTAGTGAGTGAAATGCTCTGTGAGAATATCTGTTCTGGTTGACTGCGTGCCTGCCTCTCTATTTCGATTTTAGACCGCTCCCGGCTCAGGGCAATCAAGGCATCTCTTCCCTGATTGGTTCGGGGGAATCCATCTTGCCTGTCAATCACATTCACACACACTGCGTTATCATAGCTCTACCACAGGTGCGTGAGTGCAGCGCTTCTCAATGGCGGAGAAACGTAGGGAGGGAGGGAGCAGAGAGAGGAGAAGGGTCTTTCTGGGTTGTTTATGTTCAAAATCCTGCTCTCTTCTGCTCTTTTGTGCTCTCTCTCTCTTTATAACTCTCAAATCTTACATACAGCAGCTTTAAACGTAGTACAAAAAAAGGAGAATATATCCTTTCCAAAATGTACATCATACAGACATGGAAACACCCAAGACATGGGAACCCCCAAGGTTTAGCATTAGGAAATTTGCAGATTTGCAGGCATAATAGCAGACTTATTGAACACATCGCCAGATGCTGTAAAATGCTTGTTCTGTGTTTTGAGTAAACCATAAGGCTGCTCATCACTTGTCATTGACACAATGGGAATGAATGACTTATCCATGAAGCTTATTTGTATAGTTTTGTGGTTAGTTACATAGAGTAAGCATTATATCAAAGACTGTCCATAATATATGTTCTGGGGGGGCACAGTTGGTTATTAAACACTAAAATAATTAGGAATGCACAATATCACTTTTCACTGGCAGTTTCAACTATTGTACCTGTAGATTAGAGCCCCACTGAGACTTGCCCTCCAGCAGGGCATCCAGAACCCCGCGGCTGGGCTCTCCACTGCCCGGGTCGTTGCCGCTCACTACATAGTAAGACGCCCGCACCCTCTTGAAAAACTCCTGGTCCACGTTCTTGGCACTGCAGTGGTTGGGCACGTACGCCAAGTCCACATAGATGGGCGGCCCGGAGGGTCCGGCTGCACCCGCCTTTGGGGGGTTGTTCCCTGAAGTCGAATCCAAAGAACATTGAGAACATTACTGGGTAAACCTCTGTTCTTATTTTGATTAGAAATAGATTCAAATACTTTTAGTTAACAAGATTAGGTTGCTGGTTTTAATGGTTTCACTTCAAATGTGATTACAATCAACCTAAGGCAAACAGCTATGTATTGTTGAAAACATTTCAGATTAAATCCCCTGGACTAATTTAGCTAACCAAGCTAAGCTGTTTCATGACAGTAATTCTGTAATAGAGAAAGATACAAAAACATGAACAGACCTGGACTGCTCTTCACGCCATTGACCAAGAGCTTTCCAGGGGTGTGGATATCAGTGCGAGATCCTTGAGTCTCGGACATCTTGAGCAGCCTAGAGCTTCTCTCTGTGTCCCTCCTTTTTAAAGAGGCGGAGCGCGATGAGCTGCCGTCCTTGGAGATCTGCTTCACTGGGGTGGTGGACCTCTTCCTTGCTTCCCCCTTCCGAGCAGGAGAGGCCGACTTGGGTTTGCTCTTCCTGAGGACCTTGGTCGTCTTGTGCTCTTTCTTCAGGGGTTTCTCTATGCTGCTGTGGTCCTTGAGAAGAGCCTCGGGGTCCACCATGCAGACATCTGGACGTGGAGGGTCTGGGGTGGGGTCCTTCACGGGCATAGGCAGAGGGTCCTGTGTCTTCTGGGCCGACCGAGGTGAGGGGGGTTGATGACTCCCTCCAGCTCCGGAGGCTGACATTTTGTCCACGGGTAGATGTTCTGCATCTTCGTCAGAGTCCAAGTTCCCCTCTGCTGTGATAGACGGGCACTCCTCTGTCTCTGGGGGAACGTCTGAATCGGACTGCGAGGGCAGCGATTCACTTGCGCTGGTCGGAGGTGTTTCCTCCCCGGCTAGCGTCACGGCCAACCCAGATGACGTGGCGCCTGGCAACTGGTGTGTCCCCGGGCCGATATCTCCATGGTGAGTCTGAGCATGGTGGCGCCTCTGCTTGTGAGATCGCCTTTTTACAGAGTGTTGCTCGCGATCGTCTTCATCCCCCTCCTGTGAACATTCACTTTTTTTGTCCTCCTCGGCTTCATCGCTGGACAGATGGTGGAGGTTAGGGTTGATGAACGAGGGAGAGAGCTCCCCCTTCCGGTGGGTGTACTCACAAGAGGAGTAACCAGGAGGAGAGAAGGAGGAGGACGTTGCTCCCGCGAACAGGTCAGAGGGGCGATCAGACTGTGCGCCTGCGGTGCCAGACGACTCTATTTGTTGCGTATCCTTAGTGGAAGATGAAGAGGAGCTGTGTACAGTGGCCATCCATTCCATTGGTTCCAGTGTCTCTTTATCGTCGTCGTCGTCGTCGTCGTCCCCATAACCCGGAGGAGGGGCACTTGGGAAGCCTTCGGGCCTCTGCAGCATCTCCCAGTCAGATAAGCTACTTTTTCTCCTGACCCCTAGCTTCTCCTGTGGCCTCTCTAACATGGCTGTCTCTGAGACTCCTTCCCTGCAACCAGCTACTTTGGAGTCAGCAGTATCTTTACTTTCCTCTACTTTGCTGTCTTTGCTTGTCTGGCCATCTAATACATTTTCACTTTGCTTCTGATTCATTTCAGTGTTTTCTTTGAATTCTGAATCTTTCTCTGTGGCCCCCTGTAAGAGTTGAATCTGTCCAGTCCCGAGCCCTCTTGAACCTGAGCCCTCTTCAGGCTCTGTGGTGAGTGTCTGTTGTTGCTGTCCATCCTTTATTTTGGTCAGGTCCTGTGTGTCACATGGAGTTTTGATGCCTCCATAATATGGTTCTTGGGGGCTGACAGAGGTCGTCTGTTGAGTTGTTGGCATAATCACATCAGGTTGGGGAGCTGCACTAGTAGCAGAGGTTACAGTGACTGTCTTTGTCTCAGTAGTAATTCCTTCTATTGTATATGATCCAGTGATGGACAACAGTGCCTCTTGCTCAGTCACTGTTGTTTTTAGACATTCAATAGGACAGGGTTGATTAACGTCCTTCATTGAAGAATCAGCCCTTTGTATCGGGGAGACGGGGGCTCCAGATATAGATAGATTATCTGGTGGTATGTCTGGTTGGGTACTTTGTAGAGGAGGGACATATGCTATTATTTTGGTATCTAGAGGATAAAAGGCATCCGTGCTCTCTTTGCTGACCAATTCTGTCTCATTGGAAGTAGTTGACACCTTCGAAACACTGGATGTAGTTGACGTAGGCTTCTGAACCACTTCCATGTACCCATCTCTATGGGCTCCACCAGGAGGCATTTCCTCCTTAAATAAAGTAGCACCAGTGTCTTGAAAGGGACCAAAACTTGTCATTGACTTACAAAACGTAATCTCCTCACCGAGGATTCTACTAGTAGAAACAGAAGCAGAGGCTGATGAAGAGTAACTATGTGATGTAGAGGAGAATGTGGAAGAGGAGTATGTTATAGTTGTAAATGTGCTGGCGGATGAGGCAGTTTCCCTGTGTGTCTCTGTTCTGTCATCTGAACCCGGTGTCAGCCTTTGGACTTCAACATCTCCCTGGTTGTCATTTGACTTAAATACAAGGGAGGCCTCTGAGGGCTTCCTAGCTTCTTCTCTGTCCTTTGTTTCAACTTGTTGATTATCCTTGCTGTAGGAATGATCAGATGGTTGACTCTGGCCAAGAACAGCATAGCTTTCTTTGAGAACAGGGGAGGCACTCACTGGAGACTTTGGTGAAGACCCTTCACTGTCTGTAGGCACAGTGCTGGATGTCAAACCACTTGCAGCCACTGGCTCACTGGGTTCTTCTTTCGTCAGCAAGCATGCTTCTGGTAATTGAGATTCCTTGCCTGTTTTTGACCCTAGCACTTGGGAGGCAAGAGCATCCTCAGGTGTTGTCACTTGTTTGAGAGAGACAGGCTGAGGATCACACTGAATGTCCGTGTCTTCTATGCTCTTACTTGCAAGCGCTGTAGCAGCAGTATCCTCTATAGTATTGAGAGGACTTGGCGGTAAAGGAGCTATTTCATCTTTATTGTCTTTGATGGTTTCAGGAAGTTTAAAGATGGTGGGGTCATGTGATGTTGTTTGGAGTTCTGGTGTGGGTGTCTCTTTTTGCATACCTTCCTTCTGTGTCTCAGTTGGTTTGGAAGTAGCTGTGGTTCTATATTGTTCATTTTTTAAAGACATCTCAGAGAATTCAGATTTTGGAGCCAAGTCCTTATTGGTCTCCACAACTTTGGAAGTAGAAGCATCCTCAGCTGAGGTACTGCTGACTTTTTCCCCAGTTGAAGGGATACGTTGAGTCTGCATTTCTTCAGTTGAGTGTTCTTTCTCTAACTGTGTGTCAGCATCATCAGAAGTGAGTCTGCAAATTTCTTTCTCAGATTTCTCTCTAGCCCCTTTCTCGATATCTGCATCACTGGCAACCTCTCCATCTTCTTCTTCATCCTCCTCCTCCTCCTCATCTTCTTCATCATCATCATCAAAATCTTCTCCTTCAACAAGCAACCTTTTATCTATGCCACTATCAAACATTTCCTTTCTCTCTGAAAAGTCCTGCATGTCAGAAGTACCAACTTGACCCCTATCAGATGTGAGAACATTGTCATCTATTTGAGGGCCTATGAATGAGGCACTGGGAGCAACACTTGAAGAGCTTGCAGTGTCCTCTTTCTCATCAGGTGATTTTCGCTGAGGTAAAATGTCCTTCTCTGCTGGAGAGTATCGACCTGAAGGAGATCCTTCTTCTTCAGTATCAGATGATTGTTTTTTCTCTTTTGATGACTCTGCAGTTGCATTTTCCTTCTCTTTTTCTGTAGTTTCCTTCTCAGAGAGTTTTCCCAAAGGCAAGCAGGCTGTTGGTACTTGGCTACCAAGGTTGGATTGGCTCCATAAAGATGAGGATGTTTCTTCTCTGAATGATTGCTCTGCTACACTGACAGAAACTCTGTCCCTTTCCCTCTCTCCTCCAGTACTTGTTTGGCTATCTGATGCAGGGATTTCCTCAACCCCACGTTTCTCTTTCTCTGATTTCTCCGGTTTGTCCTCTTTGAGGCTGAAGGCATAGGAGGAGGACTCAGCAGCCTGGGTCATTTTGTTGTCCTGTATATCTGTTTGCGAGAAGCTCCTTTCAACGTAAGGTGTGGCTGGTCTTTCTTCTCTTTCACTTTCTTCTTCTTGGCCCTTTTCTCTGTCTTCATAGACCGGAGAGGCACAGTGACTGTGGTGGCTACTTCTTTCGCTCTCAGTAAGGGACACTGGGCTGTAGTCAACCCTACTGAAAGACAGTGGTTCATCTTTGTATTCTTCGTCAAGAAGGGACACAGCCCTGCTGCAATCTGCTTCGCTAGCTCTCCTGTTGTCATCGATGCCAAAGTCAGAGGGCGGATCAAAACCTGGGGAAACATCACCTTCTCTCCTGGAGTCCAAGTTTTGGTCTCTGAGGACAGGCTTTTCATATGGATCATATTTGGAGACACTGAACTCCTGCTTTTCCTCTTGTTGGCTCCCGCTTACTCCTTCCTTCCCTAGGTCTATTTTATCAATGCTCTCTGCTTTTGCAGTTGCACTGTCTAATTTGACCTCACCGGCCTGTTCAAGGACATCTGACACGCTCTCAGAATCTTTATCCAACACAAAATAAGAACAAGGTTGCGGTAATCCTGGAGATGCAACCTCTCGCTCTCCTTCCATTTCCCTCTCTGCCTCCTTTTCTGGTTTGTCTTGCTCCTTTGAAAAGCTGTCTTTTGGTTTTTTGTCAGTAACCGGATCAGAAGCTTGTTGCTCAGTTTGGGGGCACTGATCCTCACTGACTTTGCTCTCAGTGGTAAGTGCTAAGCTCTTGGGTTGACTGTCAGTGCTTGATAATGCTGATGGCATGTGCATGCTTTCTGTGGATGGGTCTGATATTAGTATATCTTTACAGCTGCTGACAGGACAATCCCCTTCTTGTCTTGAAATGATTACACTTGAAGTTGGTTCCTCTTTTAATGTAACTGCACTTGCTGGCATGGTAAGTGGTGCAGGGCTAACTTCAGTTTCAATATTTTTTTTCGTTTCCGGTGCATCTCTTAGTTCTTTCCCAAACTCTTTGATATCTTCATCAACAGAGGGCTCCTGCATTGTGAGTGTAGGTATTGTCACTGCAGTCTTTAAAGGTATATCTTGAGTTTTCTCACTAGCCACTTTCTGTGATGCTTCAAATGAAAGAGGTTCAGCAGCGATGTCATGCTCAGATTGTTTTGGCTCTACTGACAACGGTCTAGAACCTGCCCCACCCATGCAAATGTCTTCCTCCTCTTCTTCCTCTCTGTCCTCATCAGAAGACTGGACCAGGAATCCAGGCTTGGCTAGTGTCACAGGTTGTTCAGATGCTGCATGTTTTATGGTCTTGTCCTTCTCTTGTACCTCTTCTTTCTCCCACTTTTCCTCTTTGGTGCTGTCAACTTCATGTGGGTCATACTTTTCTTTCTCCATCACCACAGCCTCAGAGGCGATATTATCCTTTCCTTGGCAAATATTTGTTTCTCCTTCATATATGTTAACATCCTCTTTCTTAACCCTGCCACCTTCTGCTTCATATGTGTATTCCTTTTCATGCTCTTTCTCCATCTTTTGTTCTTTAGTCAGCTCAGCCACATGAGTGTCATCTTTTTCTTTTTCCTTCTGTTCATCTTCAGTGGTGCTGTCCTTTACTTCCCTATCTTGCAAAGCCTCTTCTTTATGGCTATCATGGGATGCAACAAGGATTTCATCTCCCTCTTTCTTCTGACTCTGAGTTAATGTAGAAGATGTATCTTCAAATGTTTGCACTGATTTTGTTGGAGTTGAGGCTTGAGAATCCTTCTCAAGAGCATTTTCCTTCTTAGCTCCCTTTTCTTCTGAGGGCTCAGAAACACAATCACTTTTCTCCTCAGGTTTGGGTACAACCTCTTTTAGCTCAGATTTGGCAATATCAGATGGAGAATACATCTCTATGCCTGTCTCTCCTCCTGAATGTGTCTCTTTACTGTCATCTGTTGATTCAGAAGTCTGCTTTTCTATAATGTAATCTGTCACAGTAGCGGCTTGGTCAAACGTTTCTCTCTCTTGTCCCTCAACCTTTTGTATTTGTTTTTCTTCCTCTTCCTCAATAATGGCTTTAACATTGTCGGTGGTTGAACTAGAAGAAATGTCACTTGTTTTTAACTCTGCTGTGCTCTCCTCGTCATCCTCCATTCCTTTGGGATCTGTGGAATCCTTTATTGTCTCTACTGTATCCTGCATTGTGGGTTTGATATCAGAACTATCTTCTTTATCCATTTTTAATTCTTCTTCCTTAACAGACAGAGCTTCTTTTCCTTTGTCTTTCTCCTCCATGGGTGCTTTTACATCTGTTGTCTCTTTAGCTGGACTGGTTTCTTTCTCATCCTCTGTGGTGAATTTGACATCTTTACTTTCTTCCTCCTTTATGGAAGTTACTGGTGAAATGTCTGGTGAAATGCCCTTTACTTCTGCCTCTATTGGTTTAACTGTGGAAGTCTCCCCACTAGTCATTGATGACTTATTTTCTTCTTCTACAGCTGATGCAACAAACATGTCTCCTGTCCTAGTTTCTTTCTCACTCTCGGGCTGAATAGTGTGCTCGGCATCAGAAGTACTGCTTAGCACTTTTTCATGGGGTGGTTTTGTAGCAGAGAAATCCTCTGCATTTGCTTCATCGTCATCTTCTGTTAACTTAGCATGTACAGTAATGGTAGAGTCAGTAATGCTCTCATCTCTAAATGCCTGTTTGTCCTCCATGGTAAGTGATTTGAAGCCACAAGTTTGATCCTTACTCAAACTGACACCTTCCACCGTCTCTGTAGGTTTGACAGGGACAGTATCCATTGTACTCATCTCTTGATCTTTGTCCTCTTTTGTAGATGGTTTAATAACAATATCATCCATGACCAGTTTTTGTTCTGCTGTGGTTGGTTCAATGGCACAGGTATCATATATAACCTCCTCATCCATTTTGGTAGGTTTAATTGTAGAAGTATCAATGCTTTGGTCCTTTTCTTCTGTGACCAATTTAACAGCAGAAGACTCATCTTTACTTTGTTCCTCAATGATGGCTGATTTAGAGGCAAATTGGTCCTCTTTGGCTGTAAGTAAAGTGTCTATCTGGGTAGGTTTGATGGTAGAAGTATCATCTTTATCTGTCTTCTGGTCCTTCTCATCTTCTATTGTTAGTTTGGCATCAGATGCCTTATCCTTAAGTTCCTCTTTTTCCTCTGTTATGTTTGATTTGTTGGATGTTTCATCGATACTCATGAGCTCATCTTTGGAAAGGTTAGCAACCAACGTATCATCTATTTTCATCGCTTTGTCTTCTTCCTGGTCATCAATTGTTTTAGCATCAGAGGTAGCATCCTTTTCCATCTGCTTTCCCTCCTTATCGTTTACTGGTTTAATATCAGACATGTCAGTGATGTCTGCCTCCTTTTTCTTCTCCTCTGTGACTGGTACAGTAGCAGGTATAATGTCAGTTTCCTTCTCCTTGAGCGCCTCTTGAACTGGTTTGAGATCAGATGTTTGGTCCTTTTCCGTCCAATGCTCATCTTTGATGGGTTGAACATTTGAATTACTATCCTTATCTGCTTCTTTTCTGTCCTCTTTCTCTTTAATGTTTTGAATATCAGAAACATTCTCTTCTTGTGTATCTCTCTCCTGCATCTCATCTTTGAGACATGTCATCTCAGCAGTAGGCTCCTTTACCATCCCATCCTTTTCAATATCAATCCCACTTTTAATGGGTTGAACATCTAAAGAATCATTCTTTTCATGTTGTGCTTCTTTGGCAAGCCCAATGACGTCTACATCTTTGCCTGTCCTCTCATCTTTAGATGGCTTAGTCTCAAAACTCTCTTCTTGAATGGTATGTGTCTGTTTTGTGTTATCCTCAATGTGTTCGACATTGTATGTTTTATGATCTTTTATCTTTTTCTCTTGTTCTTCATTCATGACCTTTATGACAGATTGAGCATCTTCTTCACCATCATGATGATCATCATTACCACCATCAGCATCTAGAGGTTCACCTGGAACAGTCACTTTGGGTTTATCATGTTCAAGTTCTTTTTTAGTTTCCATCTCACTTTGTGTGGGTAGTTGTTCACTCAGAAGGACTTCAGTAGAATCTTTTGCTAGCAGGGCAGCCTCAGCTTTCCCTGTTGTTGCTGCAGCAGTAGGATGAATTGTCTCTTCCTCTTTGTCTTTTGACAATGGTGAAGTAGTTTTCTCTGGCTCGTCAATCTCTGCAACCTCTTTGGAGTCCTCAACTGATTTATCTAGCGTTGGTGACAACACCTCTGACTTCTGTGGGCCTGCTTGTTCTATTTCTAATGTATGTGCCTTTCCTTCTATTTCTGTATCATCTTCCTTTGTAGCACAGACCTCGCCCTTGATGACAACATCAGGGATATGCTCTTGTGTTTGAGACTCTTGCTCAGGGGACAATCTCATCTTTCCCTCCACTGGTGACTGACGTAGTGGAGAATGAGCTGCACTTGCGGGGCCAGAGTGTGGTGGTGAAGCCATCTTCACAGTGCTATCATCTGGACTAAAGCAGCGCTCTTCACTCTCTGAAGTTATAGAACCTGATCCAAATGGTCTTGTTGGCACAACAGATGACATGTCCTTAGCAGCAATTGAATGCACACATTCCTCTTCGACTGGTGGGTGTACAGGTCTGCTATCAAGAGTTTTTGAAGTTGAATCATGGGATGGGTCAAGCCGTGTTTCTTTGTCCTGCAAAAGTTGTGGGCGTGCATAGCTCTCTTGAAGCTTTTCAAGTGACATGTCAATGTTTGGAGTCTGGTCTTCTTCCTCCTCCTCTTCTTCCTCACTATGAGCTTCAGGAACTTGGGCATCTGTGCTTATTCCAGAGACACCACGGTTTGCATCATCAGATGGAGACTTGTAGCACTTGTCATCCTCCAGAGAGGATATTGGTGACACAGTCCCAGCAGAGTATGGGACATCCCTGGTTCCCTGGATGGCCTCGGTTGGAGTTGGCAGGGGAACACTGTTCACAGTCTCCATTTCTAAAGAGATTTTAGATATTTCTTCAGTTTGTGGTGCTGTGACCAACGCCACGTCTTCAGCAATAGATGTTGGCAGAGAGGACACTTTGTCATACTCTGTAATAGAAGTTGCAGAAGACACATGCTCTTCTTCTGCCAATGGAGCAGCAATGATGTTGGTGAACATAGATACCTGCTCCTGCATACCAGGCATAAAACCTTTATCTGACAAGGCAGCCGCTTGCATCTCCCTCATTCCATGAATATCTACAAAGGAGCTTGTCTGGTCTGGAACGGAGATGTCATAGGTACCAACATCATATTGAAGGTGTGGTATTCTGTCCTCCGCCTCCTCATGAATCTCCTCATCAGAGATGGTCTGCTCTGTCTCAGAGTATCCAGGAATAGTCTCATCTTGAATGTAGGAGATAGGTTCTGCAGCAGGAATAGCCTCATCCTGAATGTAGGCAGCAGCGACACCAGCCTCTTGAGCCACTGAGGTTATCGGCACTGTAGCCCCATCAACATGTGACAGGTATCCTTCCTCGTCTTCATCCTCTTTGGCTGCAGCTCCAAACTCGGTTGCCCTGTCATGTTCAACAACCTGGCTGATGTGGTCCAATTCAGTACCTTCAGGTTTGACTTTGATCTCTTCATCTGCTATTACATCCAAGTCTTCTACTTCCTCCAATTCAGCCTTTTCAACAGCTTCATCTTCTGCCTCCTCCTCCTCCTTGGAATGAGCCAGTTTGAAGTCTTCTTTATCCACCATAGTAGAGAGCTTTGCTTTCTCCATTTCCTCTACTTCGTGCTTCCTGTCAAGGCCATCATCTTCTTCTTCTCCTATGCCCATGTCCTCCTCTTCTTCTGTTGCTATCCTTTTAGCAGTTAGGGAATCTCCCTCTTCCTCCTCTTCCTCCACCTCATCATCAATGGCTGCTCCTTCATCCTCAAACTTTTCAGCCTCTAATTCTTCCTCTCTCACTTGATTTGACTCTTTATCTTCAACTTCAGCCTCAGCCTCAGCCTGTACTTCTGAGGCCAATACCTCCTTTTCAGGAGACAAGGTGCAAGGTGGTATTTCCAATATAGTTTCTTGTGCTGTTGACTCCTCTGCAGCTTCAGCAATTTCAAGTGGTTCTGAGGATACTGTTGCAGTTTGTTTCAGGTCCTCAAAATCCTTGGTAAGATCTTCTGGGCTGGATGAAGCAGACAGGCCTTCAGCAGTTCCATTCTGTAGTGTTGTAGGCTGTACAGTTTCTGCCACTGGTTCCTCCACTGGTTTGGGTTCAGCAGGCTGTGCCTTGGTTGCTTTGACTTTGCCAGTCTTGGCTTTACTTGAAACTTTAGCTTTATGTAACGTCTTCCTGACTTCTGGTGTCAGAGGTTTTAGGTCAGGCTTTGTAATCTTTCTCAGCTCGGGCTTAGATGTGTCTTTCCTCTTATCATCTTTCAACTTTCCATCCTTCTTTTCATCCTTTTTCAGGGAGTCATCCTTCTTTACTTTCTTGATCTCTTTCTTTTCCTTGTCCTTTTTTTCATCCATTTTCAATGTTCTCTCCTTGGAGTGCTTCTTCAAGGATTTCTCTTTTATCAGCTTTTTCTTTTCTGGCACCTCAGACTTTGATTTTAGAGTTTTGGTCTTTTTCTCCTCTTTTTTCTCTACCTTATTGTCCTTCACAGAATCACTCTTTGTTTCTGTGGCAGCTGGAACTTCATCTTGTCCATCTGTTTCTTTCTTGGAGGGTTTTGCAGTCGTTTTTGGAGATGCCTTGAGACTCTCTTTGCTGTCTGTTCTTTGCTTCAGCTTGCTCTGTTTTATGACAGGTGGTGGAGCCCCTGAAGCTATGTCTTTTTGTGTAGCTACTGGATAACGCAGGAAATCAAGGTGCTTCAATTTCTCTAGGCCTTCCAGAATCTTGTTTTGGGGTGCATTTCCAGGAAAGAGCACCCTAACAATCTTTTCAGACGGGTTGGCAGGGAGCCAAACAACTAAGGCTGTAACTGATGTCAGATAGGGCACAGAGATTTCCCCCTCTTTGCCATTAGGGAGCAAGATACCAGTTTTGGCCTTACTGTTACCAGCCCATTTTTGCATTAGAAACTGCATCTCTTTACTATCTTTTACAGGGTTCAGAACATACATATCTAACTTGCCCACTCCCATTTTGTGGAACAAGGTGATGGGCTCAATGGTGTTGCTGACCACCCTACAAAGAGGTTCTGGCTTCACTCCCAGTTTATTCAGATATTGTAATGTAAGCGAGGCTTCTTCAATGCTGCGCTTGACTTTGAGATTTGATTCTGCCATACGTAGCTTCTCTGGTACATTGAAGAACACCACGCCAAGTTCTGGCGAGATCAGGTTCTTCATCCAGTCACTGTAATTGGTCGATCCCTGGGACTGCTCCTCTTCCTGCTCTGCTACTTTGCGCTGAAGGAGCCCATTGATGCCCGGTAGGTTGTCAGCTCCAATGTGTGTGAGTAGTATCGAGTCGATGCGGTCCAAGTGACGGACGAGCTTCCAGAAGCAGGATCTGCGATCCGAGCCTCCATCCACCAATATGTTGAATCCATTCACAGCAAAGAGGGCAGAATCTCCCCTCCCTCCGGGAAAGATGTAACAACACGGCTTGGAGAGTTTCAGGAACCCTCCAGAGGTGGGTGGCTCCAAGAGGTCAAATGGTGAGGGGACATCCACAGTCTCAGAGATGTACTCTGTGAACTCGGACACGCCCTCCATTTTGGGCAGTGCAGGCTCGGGGTTTACTCTGTATTCCAGAAAGTCCTGTAGATGTTTCTGTTGTCCCAGGGCACTCCAGCTCACCTCCCCACGGCAGGACACAGTGAGTGTTGCTGGCTGCTTGGGGGCTGCTGTGCCCAGTAAATCACTGACCTGCAGGAGGGACACATTTCAATGTGTGCTGGTTAGCATCATAACATCATCATAACATAATATAGGTAATAGTCAAAGTAAAATGCTATCATTTTTAAGGGGCGACATTATCATTGATTGACCGTTCCTTTTTTAGTTATGTTGCATGGCAGCAAAAAGCACTTTGCCACCAAACGGTTTACTTACTGCACGGTAACAAGGGATTTTTTGTGCTCTTATTAAATCCCCCACAATTACAATGACATGTTCCCACATATGAAAAAGTCAGCAAGGTGTCCTAGTTTATAGAGATGATAAATGTATTATACCCGAGGGTCAGTGAGGACTTGTGAAAAGGTCTGGTAGGTGAAAAGCCCAGTTTGAAGGAGAAGGTCACCGTGATCAGAGCTCTGGCCACTCAGGACCAAGAGCTTATGTCCTGCTGAGTCTGTGACCAGAGACTGGATCTGGGATGACAGGGCGGAGAAAAGAGAGATAAGAGAAAGGAAGGAAGTTAAAGTGCTAAAAACAAATTGAAGGTAACTTGCTATATATAATTGTAATTTCAAGGTGTTAAACATAATATTAGTTACACAATGTGAATGCAAATTGTTAGAAATGAAATCTAAAAACAAAATATGAAGGAATAGGCTTTCGACTAAGACAGAATGAGGGCGTTCTAAAATAAACATCCATTTGGAGAAGATGACGGCCCCTACCTCTGATATAACGGTCTCTTCTGACGGATTTACCAGCACCACCGTCTCTAGGACATCACTTCTGTGGTATAGGGTCCTTTGCCCTGTGGGACAATATTCAACAGAACAATGTTATGGCAGAGACAAATGTATACAGACAACTAAATATAGACATTTAATTGGGTTGTCAATACCATTCTAAATGGATGTATTTCTTATTATTTCCATTAGGTGAATCATTATCTCTTGAGTCATATGCCACCTGAAGTAGACATTTTGCATCCTTCCTTAGTTCTGGCGGCAACTATGGTGGTGGCCTATTTATCTACAGTCTAATACATTTACTAGGTCATATGAGGTCAACTTCTTTGCTAATTAGAATGGGGATTGAATGCATTTCATACTGTGTTGCTTAGTGTTGAGCAGGTTAGATACAGAATAGTAGTGCATGGCTGATACTAGCTGAGCTGTAAGAGCCGATTGTACCATGTGATTCTCTTTCACCTCCGGGCAAATTATGTCATCCAAAGCTTTCCCTTGTAAACTGTTGTGTTGTATGTTGTATTGCACTGTAAATTGTAAATTACAATTACAATATATATATATATATATAAATATATATATATATATACATGTACGTATATACAGTATATTTGAAATTTTTCAAGAGATACCTGATTTGCAGCATCACACATTTACAAACAACACAATACAATACAGACAACACTATTAAGGACTTTTTACAATGTCAAAAACTAGTCAAAAACCATACGGCAAAACAACTACAAGTACCCGCCTCTTCATCCATTTGTGACACAAGCTCCTTCAAATACACATGAATTCCATCGGTGAACAATATGAGTTTATGATATCAAGAGAGCAAAGCAAAGGAGGAAGGAGCTTCTCCCACTGAGACTGTCTGTCCCTCCCGATGTGCTTTCTCAGGTGAAAGACAGAGTAACTGCATTAGCATCTGTCCTCTAGGATCAAGTCATAGGATCAACAACTTTACATCACACAGAGTGAACAAGATAGCTCTGCATTAACAACAGCAGAGTGATTACTGTAAGGCACTGCTGTGAAGACCCACGGCTGATCTGAATCCCTGGTACACAAGTGCTGCTGTGTGTATTATAAAAGAACAGTAAAAGCAAAGTACAAACTAGGACATTGCATGAGGGCTCTACAAGCTGGGAGATGAAATACGTGAAGGCCAAAACCATGTTTCTCATCTCGACAATTTAACTAGTCTTTCAGTGAGCTCAGCAACTATCATTTAGTTTAGCATTATTACACTTTTTTTCCAGCTTTTCCAGGCACCATTATCCACATCATTCCCACTGAACGCGCTGAGAATCCATGGCTTACGTTCAGCCTAATGAGACTCCATTTCAACATGTTTTGCAGGAGCTGGGGTTGTAAAACGCTTCCCATATCTGTGGACAGTGGAGTTCTCTGGCAGGTAAAAATGTATTAAAGATATTTTAGCTGCTTAGTACATCTCTCTCTCAATTCACCCAAGGCTGTGCTTCTGATGTTCATGCTGTACAGATAGATCCCAGCACTCAGCGTATCATTAGTACACTGTTGTCAGTGATTCTGCTGGTAAAGCAAAGCCTTCACCTCAGCAAGACAATTCTAATAATACTATCTAGGGTCAAGGCTACTTATTTGAGAACTTGAACTACAACTGAACTAAAAAGCACACGTAACTCTAACCCCAGCATAGACCGACGATTCCCCAGATGGGTTGAGATTTAGCACCACAAACACCTCAGTTCCTCTCAACCCGCGGACAACGGTTGATCCGCGGCTCCTGAGAGAGGACGGATACCTTTCACACAGAACACACTGCGATGCGCTTCGTTCCAGCCTCTTCAGCTGACCCGGTTGATATAAATATCCGTGTCTGAACTCCCAAAAAGGGAACACTTGTTAAAAAAGGCAGCTTAATGATGCGCCCATCCACCCAGGCACAGCCACTGCACTGCTCCAGATACCGTTCCACATTTAGCACACGTCGGGGAGTGGGAGGAAAGTTCAAGGAACTCAAAGACAACAGGTACAACGAAACCCTGTCACGTCGTTGCTAGGCATTCGAGAGAAAAAAAAAACCAAGTACACAGGACTTGAAACAATGACAAGCGTTGGTCTAAGCCATTGCTTGGGGGTCAATTCCCCTTAATCTTCAACCTGAAACAGAAAGTACCTTCAGGCGTATGATTGAACACATAGCCGTGAATTTCAATTGCCGATATGGTCGATACGGACCGTGGACAGCATCCTCAAAAGATGTGGGACTAGCTGATACACCATTCTAAATATAAAATGACTATGAAGCTATATCTAAGAAGACAAGCCAAAGGTAGGTGGCAAATAACAGCCAATTATATTTCCACTTCATTCAAAGTGTGCTTAATTGACGAATGAATCACCCAATCTAATTTTGGTTAACAAACGAGATCAAACTAACTGAAGAGGCACCATCCTCTCAAACATAAAGCTGTACTTGAATACGTAGACGTATAAAAGTGGAGCCCAGCAGACTCCTAAACATTGATCCAAATCTAATGTGAATAAAGTGATTCTACTGTCTGGGTTTAGTAGAAAATGAACTGGAGAAGGAAAGGATGGTGGAGAGACAAGGCGTCAAATCCTATGTCGATTTGAAGGTCCCATCCTCACTCTATATCATCCCGGTCATGCATCGCCAACAGGAAATCTCTTCCTCTGATGAAGAGACTCGAGCCCCGTATCCCTGAGTCAAGACTAAACCCGAGCACTCAAACATCTACACGGGTTGTGTGTCAATCAAGCGTAGCTTCTGCATTGTTCTTGTGTCCCGTGTGGCTCTCAATGCAGGCTTCCATAGGTGAGCTCTATTCTCTCTCCACTAGGCTCTGTTGTTAGGGCTCACTCACCTAATCCTTGTCCTGTGATTTGGCTGTGAATCACTCTGATCCACTTAAAGCGCCAACGCCACTGCAGGCGAAGGTCTGGGCTTGGATCAGGAACAACACACTATTTATCTGTCTTTCCATCCATACATATGAATGTATCAGAAGAGGTCAAGATGTTTTGTACTTGTGGATGTTGGATTATCGAATTAGCCTAATTATTATGGAGAAAAATGATCCATTCATGAACACTGAACATTGGTTTAGTGTTTTTGAGCTGCTTAGGCTAAGCCAGCAGAATGAAAAACACCCTAGCCTACCAACCCCAGCCTCGGGTTGCATTCATGACAATATAACCAAAAGTAGATGTAATAATAGATACAAATAAACTAAATAATGTAACTCAAATTAAACAAAAGTACTTTCTATACAAGTACTGGGGTGGAATGGAACACCAGTCCATTCGATCTGAGTACTTTTTAATTTAAAAACTGTCCATTACATTTCTGTTTCTGGGTGATCTAGTTTAACTTCCACCATACTGGACAAGCTTTGACTTACTCTTACTTTCCTTGGACAGCCTCTTGGAAGCATTTGGCTGAAGTCAAACCTGGCCACACCCCAACCCCACAAAGCCCTGCCCCCCCACAGAGCGGGCCTGTCGGGACTCTGTTGACTTCCTTGATTAATGCATGGGTGCATGCAGACAGAAACACACACATTGCGTCTTCTTTTCTGACGCTTTTCACACATTAAACACATGCCTTTTATCTGCTTTACTTTACACTTCAAATAAATGTGGCGTTGAATAGTGGCTTTAGTGAAATATGATCAAATGCACAGGTGTGGAAAAGCAATAAAGATAGAGATACCATGTCTGATGGAATGGCCACACACACACATGAATGTGTGATAGAGAGAGAGACAGAGAAGAGAGAGAGAAAGAGAGAGAGAGGTAGGGAGGGAAGAAGGGCCATGACATTGCACAGCTAAAGCCACAACCAGTAAAGGCCAACAGCAGAGTATTGGCAGAGTCTCGCCGTCTCTTAGAAAGCCG
>OMKN01078234.1:0-23785 GCA_900302345.1 Melanonus zugmayeri
GCCACAGCATGGTTCTGAAACTATTGGATCAACCAACATGTTATTGAATTATAGGTTAGGGCTGCGTTTCCCGATACCGGCATACCTTGAGTTTTCGCGATGTCCGTCACCGATTGGCTACGCGGCAGGAAACGTTTTGTGTGCGCGTCCGCGTAGCCAATCGGTGACGGACATTGCGAAAACTCAAGGTATGCCGGTATCGGGAAACGCAGCCTAGAGGTTATTCAGACCCCAAGACTAATGTTCAAATTAAGAATGAATTGAGAAATTACTCTAATTGATTAATTTGAGATTTCCAGCTTCGAATCACAAAATAAAAATACATTTTATAGAGAAAGAGAAAGTTAAAACCTGACCTAAGATCAAACAATGGCATAACACCAGTAATGGCTTCTTTTTTTTTTTTAAACCTTTTATTCAGCCTTTATCACAATTTGTTAAAAAAAGAAATGTAATTATTTTTTAAAAATGGACTAATTTATACTGAGTCTGTTGGAGTGAAAAAAGAATATCCTTAAAAGACTCCCTCAACATACAAATGGTTTTCATGTAATGGCTAATGCGTATGTTCTGTATGTGTTTACAGAGACTCTGACATCACTAGCTCCCTGGGAGGCCTAAAGAAGGACTCAGAGGCAGACTCTGGGGATGAACTGGATGAGGAGGACTTCAACATGTGAGTAGATTAAAACGTTGAGTTAGCTTCCCAATAACTGACGTAATCGGGACGCCTCTGGCCATTGCAATGTCGACGGACATCGAGAACCAAACACGTTTCGCTGTCTTTGTGCCATTCTTTTATTTGGTGCCACTCCCAAAATGCACGTGTTGCAGTTGCTCCTGCTACCTGAGTGGCTTTGTTGGGTTCCTCTGATGCACAGGACACGGGTAGATGTTGTAAACCAGTTGTAGAGTGTGTGTGTGGTTGGTGTCTGGTTTAAGCAGCCTCACCTGGCCTGAGTCAGACTGATTTAGACTCTGGGGCTGAGTGAGTCTGCACACCTGTGGTGCATTGAGCAATCAAGCCCACAGGTTGAACCAGCATCACCACACACACTCAGGAGGAGTGCTACATGTCAGCAATGTACCACCCGCTCTGCCAACAAAACCATTGTTCAACTTGTTCAATAAACCGGTTTTCAACATGTATCCGTGTCCTGGTCGTCGTCGGAGCTCAGAAAAGCCACTTTCAGTGGAGTGTAGCTCCCTGCTACACTCCACTGAAAGTGTTTTTTCTGGTCTCCAACAACGACCAGGACACGGGTGTACAGGTGATACATTGCTGACGTGAGCTTTGTGAGTCACTTCCTGTAAGGCTAGAGCCCCCAAATTGATAATCTTATATGTCCTTCATATAAAAGAGAACCCAAGTCATTTTAGGCCCCCATAAATAATGTTTCTTTTTTATATTCTGATGACCTCCCAACAACCATTTACATCACTTCCTGTAGGGCTACAGCCACAAAATTGATAATCTTACATCCTTGAGGCCTTCTTTCATATAAAAGAGACCCCAAGCAAGTGTCCTTGACCCCTAGGTCACCTAATAATTGCATTACTTCAAAAACCTTAAAAGCGGTATTGATTTGTCATGATTATCTTGATAAACAAAATGTGTATATACAGTATAAAATGAACCTTTGGAATGGCCTTTTTGGTGAAGCAATGGTGAACATAACTTCCGGGTTGACCCACAAAAACACGTCGGCTTATCGGAGGGTGACTAGGCACATTTCTACCGCAGCAATGCGCCGTCTGTCGGAAATCCAAAGAAGAAGAAGAATCATTGCCAGCGATGGCAATGATGGAAAACATTGCATTAACTAACAAACTAAACATCATACATTACTGAATGAAAATAAAATCCACATTTCTCACTCAAAATGTTGAGCGAGAAATGAAAATGGAACCATCTTAAAATGTTCCACTGAGACTGAAAGGAATGTCAGCTATTTTGTTTTTGTAGACGGAAGGAAGGTTGGAGGATTTGTTGGGTTGTACAAGCTGGACAAAGTAACGTGTCACAGGGTTGAACTATGTAAAACATTCACTGCATCTAATCAATTTTATGAATTACACTATTCAACAATTTGGTCTGGGTGAGAAAATCCCATTTTGAATAAAGGGGATGGCTGCAGGGAAAATATGACATGGTGCATGTATAAATAAATATGTATAAATTGTTGGTCATTTTCTTCTTCTTCTTCATCAGGGAGTTCCCTCCCATCATGGAGGAGGAGGAGCGCTTGGACTACAAACGGCAGTTTGACAAGGACCATCAAGAATACAAGAGTCTACAGGCTGAACTCGATGACCTAAATGTGGGTCTTGCTGATTTGGACAGGGAGCTGGACCAACACCAAGAAGGAAGCCCTCAGTTCCTGGTATAGTTCAGCGCCTTAGACCATGGTCTTGTTTTAATATTGATCCATTGAAGAAAAAAAATCCAGTGTAGTGTTTGGTGCTCTGATATGTAAATGTTGGAGATTTCTTAAAACCCTAATTTATGAACATTAATAGACAAAGACAGAACACTCAAATGAACTTAATATATAATTCAACCAATAATGGTCGATTTAACTTGTAAACAAATGGATGTATGTATGCATGCATGAATGAATGGATGGATGGATGGTTTGAGAGTGGTTCAGAATCAAAATTCTCAATACAAATCAAATGTATTCATGTCAGCGTTGGTTGAAGTTTTGTTCTGATTTGAGGTTTTTGTTTAAACCCAGGATGCCATGGATGAATACACCAGGCTGATGAATATAAAACAGGCAAGGCCATGTACTACTACTATACATGCATTATCCCACCAACCCGTTTTACTTCCAAACAAAGCAAATCATTTGTCATTTTGGCACA
Source organism: Melanonus zugmayeri (assembly GCA_900302345.1). Lineage (NCBI taxonomy): Eukaryota > Metazoa > Chordata > Actinopteri > Gadiformes > Melanonidae > Melanonus > Melanonus zugmayeri. Next base: position 2,869 of record OMKN01078234.1, read on the forward strand.
CATTTTGATGTTTTTGTTTCTCTCTCTAGTCTGCGGAGTACCAAAAGAAAAAGAAGAGATGCAAATATCTCAAGACAAAATTGTCTCACATCAAACGGAAAGTCAGCGAGTATGACAGACGACCATGATTCCTGATCTCTGAACTCCCCAGGTTCTACGAAATGGCAAATCCTTGTTCCCTCTTTATGGATTTATTTTAATGTTTTTACTAATCTTATTGTTCTTAAGCTTAAACATGAGTGATTTTAAAGATGAGGATTTTATTCTTTATAGCTGATAAGTTCAGTTATTGTATTTGTTCTGTTTTTATTTAAAATAATATACAAGAATACAAGAGTTCTTGTATTTGCTAACACCAGTTCTGTAGCTTGGATTTGTATACATATTGGTAATAAACAGAAGGCATTTTATTTTCTTGATGCATACACTTGCATAGTTTTTATTTTATTTACTGAATCAGACAGCGATATTAAATTTTTGTTTTTACATTTGTCATGCTTTCTATGTTTTTGTTTTTTTCAGGGTCTAATCCTAATCCGGTATTTGTGTTGATATATTGTACTATAATAAGACATGTTCCAAAGCCAAATACTTTTTCTTTGACTGTTTTATTGAAGTGTTTTTTATATAAATCATTTAAATGCAAAATTCTGAAATATAAAATGATTGCAATTTATGTAGAGGCATCAACAAAAATCAAATGTCACATACATATACAATAAATGTTTATTTAGTTATTTTGTTCTCTAAAATTTGTTTTTATTTGAATTGTGTGCATGTTTGTGTGAGTGTGAAACGCAAACAGTGCAACAGTGCAAGGAAAAACAGATGGGTAGCAAGCGGTTATAGTTAACAACAGCGACTACAGGATGTAATATTGTCAGTCTGCTGTCATATGTATTGTATACAGACTTGGTTCATATTCATGAAGGGGAAAAGATGCTCTAAACGTCCAGCAGGGGGCGCCGGTGTCACAGGGGAATGCTGCCCACGAAGAAGAAGAAGGAAGCAGGAGGCAGGAAGAACCACAGGGGAACAACTACAACATTAAAACCATTAAAGACTTACGTTTAGTTTACAATTCTCTATTACTACATAGTTTAATAGATCTCGTTTCGATCTGGTGAGTCTAAACTAAAATGTTAATGTAGTTTTTAAGGGAATGAAGCAAGGCTTTATTAGGCGATGACCATTGCATGCAATTGTAGTGAAGGATGTAGCTTATAATGCACCACAATATACATATTTTTATATAATCTAAAGTATACCTTTTTATATTAATGTGATATTCGAGGTCTATCGTTTTACTTGGAAAAATGGATGAACTCCAAACTGTCTTGTGATTTTCTTCATGTTAATATGTCCTAAACATACAGATGTGTATTTACATTGATAAGTCAGTGTCCATTACTCTATTTTAAGTTGAGTACTAAATAGCTTCGCCGCTGTGTATGTCAGCTCCAATCTTTTATACCACGTGTGTGTGTGTGTGTGTGTGTGTCAGGACAGATCATGGATGAAGAACCAGAGAGAGCCAAACGCTGGGAAGGCGGCTATGAGAGGACCTGGTAGGACAGTCGAGATATCATTTGTCATCATGTAGTGAACATAGAGCTGCTGGGCCTTTTGACCACCCAAGTGTTTCTGTTTTTTGACCTGTAGGGAAGTGCTGAAAGAGGATGAGTTTGGCTCACTCAAAGCCACTGTGGAGGAAATATTGTTTCAATCCAAAAGGAAAAGGTACGCAAAGCACAATCATTTGCCATATACAAGTACAAAAGAAACAAATGAATTGCCTCAGATTTGATGTGCAATACAAATTTGACAACTTCTACAAATTGACGAATTGATCTACGATGTTTTTGCTTTTTAACCCACCCAGAGCACTTGAGAGCCATGGACAAGTCCGGCTTGGGATGGTTAGTAGTACTTATGCTGTGTTTCAACTATATCCATGGATGTAATTTGGTGGGGGGCAGGGGGGACATGTCCCATGCACTTTTTCAGAAGGCAGTTTTGGACCCCTGCACTTTTTAAAGGTGTCATTGCATCGTTTCTTCATAAATTGCGCTCCTTTTGAGCTAGGATAGGTCACTCCTAGTTGCATTATGCATGTTTCACGTGAAAATGTTCTTCTACCCCCATCGCATGCATTAGCCAATGAAAGAAAATAGAGGCATAAACGACAAGTTTGAAAAAGCTGAACAATGTGACGTCAGAATGTGAATTAGTATTCATGAGCCTGGGGGTCTGGCGCGAGGACTTTAGAAAAAAAAAACAGACGCCCCGGACAGGACGTGAAAAGTGGACATGTCCGGGCAAAAGAGTTGTATATGTTATATAAGTGCAAGTACAAGTGGCTGTATCTCCGAAGACATTTTGTGCATCAGTTCACCAAAACCGGCTCAGAGGGCATTCATTAATACTAGAGACCACGCACAATTGATGACAAAACGATGCAATGACACCTTTAATGTCCAAAAACAACATTATATTAAACGGAGACACGTCAAGCACTTTACGACTTTCCCACTTCCCACCCAAAATGTTGTCGATGACTATATCAGATGTGTTTTTATGGCCCTAATAACTGATGGTTAAACACAGGTCATGAAAGAATTGTCATGATTCTCTGCATGACAGCATCCTGGAAGCCTATAATAACAACTTTTATATTAAATGTTCTATACAGTCGGAAGTGAGGTGACAGAGTTGAGCCTAAAAGCATTCAACACATGAATACAGAATAATCAAATTTAGCTTTGTCACTTATTCATGTCATCATGACCAGAGAAGTCTCTTGTATAAAGAATATGAAATAAAGTAATAAAGTGCATATATATATAAAAACCCTTTTCATCTTTGATGTTTTTTGTCTTAGATGCGGCACCTTTATGTTGTGATCGACTCTTCAAGAACTATGGAAGACATGGACTTGAAGCCAAACCGCCTCAAGGCCACTCTGAAGGTAGGTAGGGGCAAGGTTCTCTAGCAAAGGCTATGAAATTCAACGTCAACATTTTAATATTCAATATATCCATTTATGTTTCCTCTCCAGCTGATGGAAGCATTTGTGGAAGAGTATTTTGATCAAAATCCCATCAGCCAGGTGAGGTATTGTGCAATTTATTTTTGTACCTTTTGGCAACTATTTGGCATCATCTAAAATTGCCCACATTTTAAAATTAAATCTGTATGTATGTGCATGAATGACCACCTAAAAGCCTTCTGGTTACAATCCGTTTAGGTGGGCCTAATTACCACGAAGAACAAAAGAGCAGAGAAGCTGACAGACCTTGCAGGTGTGAGAACAAAATCAAATCATTATTGGCATGCCATGATCTTGAACATTTCTCTATTTGGTGTTCATGACGTCAGTCTTGCATGCTGTAGTTTTTGTGCTTCTGTGTAAAGACAGCTGGCACCCAAACTCTACCTGCATTAGTTGTTAGGGTTAGGGTTAGGGTGTGATCTGCGTCTGTGCTTCAATACAGGGAATCCAAAGAAGCACATAGCGGCCCTGAAGAAGGCGCGGGACGTGGCTTGTGTTGGCGAACCATCTCTATACAACTCTCTCAGCCTGGCCATACAGACACTCAGGTATGTTTTTGTTGGTAAAGTCTGCTATATAATATATATTTTTATATATTTTTTATATATACAGCGTTTCCCCTAGGTTTACAGCTTAGGAGGGGGGGGAGACTGAAGTTGAAGCACCTGACTGAAATTGTTAGGTTTACACTCGCCATTGGGGAGGGAGGGGGATATCGATAGCTTGTCAGCAATGGGAAACACCGGGTTAAAGGTCAGATATATTGTGACGTTGTTGACTCTCTATGTTTAAAGGCACATGCCCGGACACACCAGCCGGGAGATTGTGATCATCTTCAGTAGCCTCACCACGTGTGATCCAGCCAACATATATGAGCTGATTAAGGTAAGGCTGTAGCTGGTTATAACCATAACAAGAAGGCTTCTCATGTAACAATTATTTTTGTGTAATTGTCCAACTCATAGGGGATCAGATGAAGAAATATGTAAAGGATTATGTAAATGTGTCTAATGTGATTGTAATCAAATTCTGCACAACTGAATCGAAATACTCCTGCAGTTTTAAATATGAATGTTTTAGTTGTTTAATTTTAGTTGAAGAAAAATAATGAACAAAATGTTTGAAAACTACTCTCTAATATCAAAGTAGTAACATTAATACTAACTACTAATATATTTTTTATGCAGTCCACTTCATATTCATCAAAATGTATTGGTATGCGCCATTTTCAATTTACATTTTTTATTTTAAAACTATTGTTAATAGCACAAGTTTACATGAAATCCTAAGTCTAAATCTAGTCTAAATCAGTGACCATGAAGATCCATACTTCCACTTTTTAGATTTTAATTAGGATGAGCATTAGATGCTTCCACCCATATTATCTATCAAGTATATTCAGTGAAACAATTAACATGTTTTGTATAGGAAAACGGCAGTGTGTGTTTTGTATAGGAAAACAAAGGTGTGTGGAGGTGAAGGGGGTGTGGCTTGGTGTCGGCTTGCAAACAAAGGGACACTTGTAGCGGTCTCAGTGCTACATAAGAGGCAGACAGAGGGTTTGATGGGAGAGCTCTTTATTGTCTGTACAAAAGCCGATACTGGTTGCCGAAGCAATTTGTCTCTTTTCCTTGTCGGAACAACGCAAGGACATACTCTAATGAAATGAAACAATAATGATTTCAGGGCGACGTAAACATACACTAATAAATCAAACAATAATCCTCATCAGACCAACGAAACAGGTACACTGACGGACAACACATTAACATACTGGTGGCGGGGTTTCTCTCAGTCATCACTGGCTGGACCCAGTCTCACTGTGGGGGAGAGCAAAAACTGATGCGTTTAAATAGACAACTCTCATCATGCTCGCCACCCACAGCTGCCTCTTTGTTTGAAAGCCGACGCCAACCACGCCCCCTTCACCTCCACAGTGTGGTATAAAGAGAACAAATGGAAAGGGGGAGTGACCATGGCGGCAGAAGTCAAAAGTATTTACAAGATGAAGTAATACAGGTAGTTGCCATGGTATTGAGATTCATTGTATACAAAGACAAAACAAATGTTTTTGTCAGTTAAGGATAATTTATGAGATGCAATTAATATTCCAGTTTTGTATAGATAAACCAAGCTCTTCAACCTAAAGTGTAGGCCTACACCAACCTGTCCTTCTGAATTAAGTATGAACCAACTAACTATCTAACATCTACTAAATATTTGTTTGAAATGCTAAATCCAAAGTGCCTCTGCCCTTCCCCCAGAGCCTGAAAGCCCTGAAGATCCGCGTGTCTGTGATCGGCTTATCGGCGGAAGTGCACGTGTGCACGGTGTTGACCCGGGAGACGGGGGGAACGTATCACGTCTGCCTGGACGAGAGCCACTTCAAGGAGCTGTTGATGTTCCACGTCAAACCTCCGCCGGCCAACGCCCAATCGGAATGTTCCTTGATACGCATGGGTCAGTGTGTTGCATGGGTCAGTGTGTGGGGTCAGTGTGTTGCATGGGTCAGTGTGTTGCATGGGTCAGTGTGTGGGGTCAGTGTGTTGGGTCAGTGTGTTGCATGGGTCAGTGTGTCGGGTTAGCGTGTTGGGTCAGTGTGGGGGGTTAGCGTGTTGGGTCAGTGTGTTCGCTTCTAAACAAGGAAACACTTGTCATAAAAGGAAGATGACCGCCGGTTTAGACTTTCTTTGGCCCGTGTGGTCACTTGTAAATATCATGGAACCAGCATAGGGATTAGTTTTACATGTCGTCATTTAGCATCTAACGCTTCTATCCAAATTGACTTACAAGTGAGGCTGAAAATAATCAAAGCAATCTGATCCAAATCTACAAAATAGGTTATTTTGCTGCACAACCTAGTTTAATGCAGTCCATGGGACTTCTATAGATGACTGAACGTGTGGGAGGTACACATGCAACCACGTATTGCGAAAATCTGTAGAAAAAATATTCAACCAAACCATGTGTCTGCGCAGGTTTTCCACAGCACACCATTGCCACTGTGTGTGACCAGGACTCGAAGCCGTCCTTCAGCATGTCGTAAGTGATGCACCCGTCCAAAGAAGAAAGTACTCATTTTTTACTCATAAGTTTTTGTTTGCCTAATTTCCACCGTCGTAATATTATTCACCCATTTAATAAAGCTGAATAATGATGAGGTTAACTTGCACGCAGGTTAACTGTCATAACTTCATATCATATAAATCCTGCAGTAGGATGACACACTGCTGACTAGCACTTTTGTACAATTCGGTCAAATCCAGAGGATCAAATCCTTCCTCCACATCCTTTTGAAATGTCCCAATACCTAACTTGGATAAGCTATTATTGTAATTTCACATTGTTGTTAAAGTTGTTGTAGGTACGATTTGAGAGTTGTAAAGAGACAGGGAAGAAAATAGTAGAGAGAAGAGAGCAATATTTTGAAAATAAACAACCCAAAAAAACTCCCCCTCCTTCTCTGCTCCCTCTCTCCCTCCGCCATTGAGAAGTGTTGTGTTCACGCACCTGTGATAGACAGGCAAGATTAATTCCCTGAACCAATCAGGGAAGAGATACCCTGATTGGTCAGAAATGCGCCAAGAGCGGTCTAAATTCAAAATTGTCTCATACAGAAGGTCAACCGGGTCAGATATGATATCAGTATTATATCAGTATATTCAGAGTATTTCACTCAGTAATAGCTGAAGGATGGCTGTGGCATCTCTAACAAATGACACAAAAAAATAGCTCTTAAATGTTACCTACAGCACCTTTTAAGTGTGATGCATCTGGTTTGCTCTGTGGTGTTCCCAGCCACCTGGACAGCAGCAGTGAGGTGGGCCTGTCTCTGGGAGGGTACTTCTGCCCTCAGTGCCATGCCAAGCACACGGAGCTGCCGGTGGAGTGTAAAATCTGTGGTATGTACGCCACAACACAATAACAGTAGTAGAAATGTAGACGCAAAAATGTGAATGTGAAACGTGAACATTTATGAATAAAAAGTTTAAAAAGACAAATATATATATATATATATATATACACACACACACGTAAAACCTTGTTATTATCTTGGTCATTTCAGTGTGTGTGCACTCTGTTGGCAGGTTTGACTCTAGTCTCTGCCCCACACCTGGCGCGCTCCTTCCACCATCTGTTCCCCCTGGAGCCCTTCACAGAGACTCCGCTGGAGCCACACTCGGCTGAAAGGTCTGAGAAACAACATAAGGCTCACATAGTGCTCACATTGCGCCATGTCCTCCTCCTCTTCTTCTGGTCGATGCTGGTATTACGTTCTCTAGTTTTTAAACAGTACTACTACTACCTTTTCGTTACAGGTCCTGCCACGCTTGTCAAGGAGAACTGAAGGACAAAATTGTACGTTTTTGTTTTGTTTACATTTTTTGTTCTCAGCTGTGCGGCTGATTTTCAGAGCTGTGTAACTTGATGGGACTGAGAAATTGATTTGGACTCTCTTCTGTATGTCTAGGTGTTCACGTGTCCTTCGTGCAGCGGCGTGTTCTGTACAGAGTGTGACATCTTCATCCATGACTCTCTGCACTGCTGCCCCTCCTGTATTAACACACAACTCTCCCATTGAGTCTTGGCGAACTACAGCGCACACCGCTACATGTAGGCCATGTTGCAGTGTAGGACATTTTGAAGACCATGAGAAGAGCTGCCTGGGGGATTTTCATCAGAGGAATGGACGATCTGTAACAGTTTTCTTCTGCACTCAAAAGGATATGTATATATATATGTATGTTTGCTTTTTTTGTGATAAAAAAATGGAAAATCAAAACAGTGATGTTCTTAATCCCCAGATCTTGAGTCTGAATTGGGATCATTTAGTGAAGTCACAGCAGGGGACTATACCAGTGTACACACAGTTCACATTTAAGGTCAACAATAAAGCGAACCATAAAAACACCTTGAGGAAACCAAATAAGAATTCTGCTGCAGCACAACAGAAATATGAAGCATCCAGTACAGGTGCAAGGTCCACCGAAAGCCAAAACCAAAGCAATGGAAATATTTATCAATGACAATCATGCTACGATTGGGAAAACTTAAGTAAAAGATGCAGTTGCAGGCAGAGGTGATTCTCGAAAATGATGGGATATGGGTGGTGTACATAAGTATTATTTTGTTGGATAAGTGATATCTACTGTATTTATTTGTGTAAATGCCTGAATTTATACTAAGGAAAAGTTAACTATATTTCCACTTTTAGCAACACAAAAAGGCAGCAACAAAAGCAAATCAAAGAACCATAATTTATTGTTTTAAAAATTGTCATAACAATGGCTATTCAAATCTTGCTGCAAAATACAATTTGCACTTGATAAAAAATATTAACTACATAAAATTGTTATAATATACTATACATATGCTGTTGAAGTACACACAGAAATACCACTGCACAATAGTTTGCTTTTCAATAAACAGGTTGTCTTATGTCTGCAACATAAAAATGTCATGTAGTGATGAGCAAACTAAGACATCAGAACAATAACTCAAGACATAACTAGATTTATGGTTTTGACATGGAGTTTTTTTCTTGAAATCCAAACATTTTTGGATTGGAGACTCAAGCGATGCATAATTCTAATCTTTCTGAGTCCGGTAGGTCATAATAGATTTGACTCTTCTCAAAATGTCTTCTGTAGTGCAGTAGGTCCTGGACAGCAAACACGTCCTCTTGGCCGGTCCATACAGTCAGAGTGTACCTTTACATTTTGTAGAAAACACAAATCATTGCTTAATTCAACCCAACAATGTAAACGTGTCTTATGGCATTAAGTAATGTAAGTAACGGAAAGATCCAACCCCATTGGTTTTCTTATTAATGTTAGTAAACAAACAAGTATGACAGGAGAGATATAGATGACAAAAGAGAGATAGACAAGCAGTGTTCCAACTATGGGGGAGGGCCAGGGGATGCTGAAGTAAAGTGTGGAGGGTTTCTAACATGGGTTTCTAACAATGTTAAAATGTAATACAGAATAAATACATTACAATAGGCCATATATAATTTTCATTTGAAAGGGAACACTGCCATCTAAGGTCTAGTCTGGTCTAGTCATCATACTACAAATGTGTACAATTTCGATCCTTAGATCAATCTCAAAAATTGTGTTTTTAGGCAACTGCGTGTGTATAATATGAATGTTCATATAAAATGCTTGAACATCAACATGATACAGAGGGTTAGATCATCAAAAGCCTATATGATGACCAACTGAATTCAACTCAATTAGTTTTGGTTGAAATTGTTTAACAGGTGCACTAGCCCTAATAGACAAACAGTGGCCACTGTTGGGTGCCTGCCAAATATCCAATCAGCCAATCAGGTGGAAGCAACTCGATGCATAAAAGCATGCAGATGTGGTTGGCTCATTCAGACCAAAACATCTGAATGGGGAAGAAGTGTGAGCTGAGTGACTTTGAGTTCACATTCACACCACTATAACTGCAGACCGGCACACCCTCTTGCCTGTATTGTCTCCAAAAAGACTATTTAATAAACTCATTTGAACTCTGGTTCCTGGCTGGCTGTGAAGACCGTACCTGTCCGATTGCTGCAGCAACCACTTCATCTGGTCGAAGGATTGTGCCAACAGGGCGGCTCGCACTGGGAAGGTGACCGGATGAGGTAACCCCCTGCACACCTCTTCCATCTGACGCACCATATCCCAGCTGTAACCTGGCACAGGAAAAACAAAAGAAATTGGATTTCCGTTTGGTTCCCTTTTTTTGGTTAAAATTCCCAAAGTTAAAAAGAAATCAGCAGGTAGCAGAGCTTCCTCTTACCGAGCACCTATCTGTGAACAGTCTGCCACCTGTAATCAGGGAAGCTGACTCTGCTGATATTTTTAAATCTAAACTTAAAACCTACCTCATCTCATCTCATGAATATAGCAGCACCATTTACTCTCTCATTTGGCTCCTAGGAGTGTCCCTCGGCTCTCATTACAGCTAAATCGACCTGTTAGCCAGCACTAGCCTACCCCTGCTGCCGATGGGTACTAGACTGGAGGTCTAGTACCATAATTCTTTCTGTCCTAGTGTGTTGCATAGTCTTAATGTGTTGTCTTGGTGTGTTGCTGCGACCATGACTGGATGCACTTGGATGAACTTGCCCACCAGCCAGCACCTCATCACCATGGATAACACTAAATTATTAATTTCTTGAATTGTACTTAAAATGGATTGCTTGTATTACTATATGTCAATTATGGCACCCATTGCACTCCTAACCATCCCTGGAAGGCGGGATCCCCTCCTCTGCGTTCAAGATTTCTTCCTAAAAATGATGAGTTTTTTTCTTGCCCTCTGGGGGGCTAGGGTTAAGGGGTGTCGTAAATATTTGTCTTGTAAAGCCCTTTGAGACTGAAACTGTGATTAAGGGCTACACAAATAAAATGGACTTGACTTGGTTCAAATTTAGGTCAGCGATCACCTCTTCTTGCATCATCCTCACCTGGATTGTCTGTCTCTGCAGACCACCCTGTGGTCCATCCAAGAGACAGCACGGTGGGAGAGGAACCGGAGCCCACCGCGTTCAGGAAAGCCTGCGCTTCCAGTGGGGTGGCCTTGCCTCTGGGTCCCGGGAGGATATCGGCGTTGAGCCAAACTGGGGCACCCCAGTCACCCGACACTTTCTCCAACAAAGCCAATGACGGAGCCACAGCTTCAAGGCTGTGAAAGGAGAGTAGAACAAATCAGTAGCAAAAGGCTTTTATCACAGAGGTGTAATAGTAGGGGCCAACACGGGTGTATCTCATGACATTAAAGGAAAACCAAACCCTAAAACTGATTTTAGATGAAAGGTGATAGAGGGTTGCATTGTAGTGCTATGGATTGATCCTGGTCCAAATCTCAACTTAAATGCAGTTTTAAAAATGTAGGATACAATGTAAATATGGACTCAAATTGCCCTCCATGGGTTAAGTGAATGGTGTTGCCTGTTATTGGAAGTTTTGGGTTACCAGGAAATGTCAATTCTGGCTCTTTTTATTGGTAACCTTATCTAAAAGGGAGTTACGGTTGCCTATGCAATGCATAATGAACAGAGCGGCGACTGTCTTTTTAGACACTACATTTTCTGACTTTAAATGTTCAGATTTTCTGACATCAGCATATTCCAGAGGTCACGAACCTCTTGAAGTCAAGTTTGATCCCCTTGTGATGGGTCATCACTTCTTCCAGCCACTCCTGCAGCGTGATGTCACTGTCCCTCATGGGAGGATGGGCCATGATTGGCTCTTTGGGCTCATGTCCTCTCATAAGTACGTCAGCCTCGATCATGTGACAAGGTCCTAGAGGTTAGAAGGTTCACTTTGTTATACGTTTTGTATCAAACTCCGTGCATTACTTTTTGAGATATCCAGTCTGACAAATGTTATGCCATGTTATTTGTTACGATGCCCATTATGGCACCCGTTGGACTCCTAACCGCCCCTGGAAGGAGGGATCCCTCTTTCTGTGTTCCTTCTCAAGGTTTCTTCCTTGAGTTGTTCCTTGCTCTCTGGGGGGCTGAGGTTTAGGGGGGGTCATAACATGTGGCCTGTGAACCCCTTTGAGACTAACTGATTAAGGGCTACAGAAATAACACTGACTTGACAAACAGACGCGGGTGAAGGCATTGGAATACAATGAACTTGAACTATTGCGACAGCACATGATTGACTATCATCCATCTATGGTGTCCATTAAATGCACAAATATAATAAAAGGGAACGAGTCCAGCAAACATGCAGACGTTCATCACTCAGCACTACCAGCAGGGGGTGCCATTCTGAAAGGACGTTCACGTAGCGTTGACTGTATAAAAGAATAACCGTGAAGTCATGTCATTACCTCTCAGAGCAGCTGCGATGCTGTGCTTGCTGTTGGCAGCGTGGGACCACTGGACGCGCGCAGCATCCCTCGCTTGTATTCGCCCGAGCGCTATGAGATACTCCAGCGTGGGATCCGCCATCCTATAGATGGAGTATATTTAGCACATTATAGTAAGCTTGCAGAGATCTTTACATCTTAAACACATTTGCTGTCCATCTAAAAGTAAAATACTCGAACTTGGAATGAAAACAGACGTCCAACCTGTCTTCTTCTGTTGTAGTTTGATGAGGTTTATAAAGCAGCATAGAGGCGCACTACCGCCCCCATCTGTAAATACAACTACATTATTATTATTATTATTACCATTATTATTATTATTATTGTTATATACATTATTATCTCTAGGCCAGTTCCCCTCTAATCATTACTTTGACCCTCCAATGACTTGATGTTACTGGTCCCTCTCTGTGTATGCAGCGTCCACTGGGTTTATTGGCTGTTTTCCAATCAGCCATCAATGAAACACAGCTGTATTATATTAACGTTTACTGACTGTAGCGTTGTTTCAAAATGCATTCAGTTGACACATAAATGAATTAAATGAATGTTTGCCATTTGTCTGCCAGTGACAAATACTATAGAAAATATGTATCCCTGCCTAACCTTTACAATACTGTATGTTTTTTAGTTAAAGCATTATCCCAACTCAAACAATAACTAATATGATGATTTGAGTAATGCTTATTATGCAGTTCTTATCCATTCCTCAAAAAGTCAAACCTTGACCCTACAGTTCTGAACAATTTTAATCTCCAAACTCCCTTTCATATCCAAAGTCCTGGAAAAAGTTATCCTTTCCCAGCTGCTTTCCCACCTGAATCAGAATAACATTCTGGAAACCTGCCAATCCGGCTTTAGAGCGATGCACAGCCCAGAATCCGCCCCACTAAAGGTGCTAAATGACCTGACGGCCATGCTGCTGCTCCTAGATCTCACTTTGACTTTTAGTAGATCATGCTATCCGGATCAATCGCCTCCAGCATATGGTTGGTGTGAATGAAACGGCCCATGACTGGTTTGCATCATATGTAATTGTTTTTAATTGTAATTGTATTGCAGACATCAAAAGTTGGATAGCTAACAACTTCCTACAACTTAATGAGAGCAAATCAGAACTGGTCATATTTGGCCCTCCGCTCTCTGTCACAACCTTAACTAACAACCTCAACCAGCTGTCTGCCTCCTATGTCAACCCTTTGGCCAGAAATCTTGGGGTATTTTTTGATACAGACCTCAACTTTAATAAACATATACATTCTGTCATAAGATCAAGCTTCTACCATCTTAGAACAATAGCCAAAATCAAACCATTCCTCTCCAAACCAGTCCTTCCACGACTTAGAGAAAGTGATGCACATATTTATCTCCTGCCACCTAGATTACTGCAACTCCCTTTACACCGGTATCAGTCAGTCCTCTCTATCCCGTCTGCAGCTAGTGCAGAACACTGCTGCTAGGCTTCTCACTGGCTCCAGGAAGAGAGGACATATCTCCCCTGACTTGGCCACTCGTCACTGGTTGCCAGTCCGACAACGTATTGATTTGAAGGTTTTACTGTTTGTTTATGCGTAAGGCACTCAATGGGTTAGCGTTCTCTTATATTTCTGATATTTTACATCCCCAAGTGTCCACCAGGTCCCTCAGGTCATCAACCCAAAACCTGCTGGCTGTTCCACGGTCGAGGCTCAAGGGCAAGGGTGATTGTGCTTTTGCAACGGCAACCCCTAGACCCAAGAACAGGCTCCCCCTCACCAGAAATGCAATGGAGTATTTGATTTGTGCAACCCTGAGAGCAGTGCAGGTTGTGTGTGTGTGTGTGTGTGTTGTGTGTGCGTGTGTGCGTGCGTGTGCATGTCAGGTCTTTATAAAAGACCTGACAAGCACACACACAGTCCTGGGTAGTAAGAGCACTGGATCGCCTAGAGACAGCAGGTAATACTAATTTCACTTTCTTCCATTGAACCACCCATACTGCTAAATCAAGTGTCCTGCATTGTCTCTTTCACATGGGCAAAGCAGTGTATTTGTAATGCACCTGTCAAAATACACATTTCAAACCTTTTGTAAATGTTTTAATAGTTCAGTAGTTTCAAATGACTTCATTAATTTTGTGGGAAATTGTTTGTTACAATTACTCTGCTCAAGATAGGACTTGGAAAAAAAAGTAAAATAAATGTAAGTACAAAATATAAGTATATTATATATAATAGTTTAAGAGTGGTTTTGAATTGTTTCATCTTTTGTAATATTGCAAATATCTACCATTCAATTGTAATCTATCCAATATGAGAAAAATCTAATATTGTTAGATTTAATATTTTATATGGTTAACTGAGCAATTCCAATGGTGCTTGTACTCTGCTAGTAGATTGTCAAGGTTAATAGAACAGATTAGCGTTATCATTGTGCATCCACCTGTTGGCAGCTGAAAACATTCACAAGTCACCTCAGAGAGATATTGCATAACTTCCACTGGCAGAAACCAGCTCATTGCTCAAATTGTTGTCAATTTGGCCAACATCTCTTCCTGATATTAGCAAGGCAGAATCGTCAGCATAAAGCACCAGTTTACATGGCGCTGCTTGCGTGTTCATGTACCGCAGGAACAAGAGTGGCCCGAGGATGGACTCCCCACACGAGACCCCCAGATGCTCATAAAACAAGAATCACATTTAATCCCTTGTAGATTATGTTTCTGACAGTATTCACAATACTATGCAATTATTACTATTAGTTACATAATAGCCATTTGTAAAATCAAGACAAGGTTCCATTGTTTACAATATAATATATGATACCCCAAAATATATATATTTTAGGCATTTATTTCCAAGGAAATCTACAGTGAATAAGTTCATTGTGAGTAAATATAGGTTCATGCACATTTCTCAACATTGGTAAAAAAAGATAAGGAGGGGACAGCAGGTATAGAACCCAGAACCTTTTTGGCTGAGAGTCAAGCACCCTAGATCCCTATCCTAAATGTATGACTTCCAATGAATTCTTCCACCTCTTACAGAAACATGGTTGCCTTCACCTCCTCCTCACTTTCCCTCGTCTTGCTGGTCCTGGTCTCGCTGTCTGCTGTCCAAGCCCAGCTCACGCTGTTTAACCTCCGCGCAAATGGCCTGCCATCAGGCATATTTGGAACCACCGATGGCTACCTGAAGGTGTACTGTGGCAATGCCTACCTGGGCAAAACATCTGTTCGGAACAACAACCCCAACCCCTGGTGGGACGAGGAGTTCGAACACTTCAAGGCCCAGCCCAACGATGTGCTGAGACTGGAGGTCTTCGACAGCGACTACCTCGCCGATGACCTCCTGGGCACCTGCCAGCGGTCCATCAAAGCGGGCACTCACTCACACGACTGCTATCTGAAGAAAGGCACCGTCCGCTACTCCTACACTCTGACCGGAGGGAAGGGGGAGAACGATGTGTGATTGTTGTCACCGATCAGTCAAAATAAAAATCATTTTGAAAAGCAAGATGTTCACTCACACTTGTGGTTGTCCTTCTTAACACATACAAGCTGACGCCAGTGCTCTGTAATCACTTGTTGAGGTAACATGAAATTTGACCATTGGAGTGATGATCATTTCTTGTTTACAATCTTACAAATTGGATCATTTCCATTTTTTTGGTTTTCCAACTTGCTAAACTTTTAAACGATTAATATGCAAAATGACTACAATAAACAATTTGCAACAATAGTGTACACTATAGTCTACAACTATATAGATGAAATTCCACAATATTCACTGAATAAAGTAAAAAAACATTTACTTTGCTGTCAACTCTGAGCCACCTGTTTAATGTCAGGCTACCAGGCTCCCCTTTGGAGGAACTGTGGGAATTAGCTGGATTTTTTACAAACAGCAAAAGTTGAATAGTAAATAGAAAGCAGGTATTAAGAAGAAGCCACAATAAATCTTTAATGAAAAAATATGATACATCTGACATATAACATTATGATCATAAAGTAAATCTTAATACAAAAGGTCTTAATTAATATCATATCCATAGCCCTCATATAGCTTTTTATCACTAGGGGGTTCATGATAAAGGACTATATGAATACAATTCACATATAAAAGGTGAAGTTCTTGACAAATGTGCTACCTTAACAGAAAGAAAGGAAATAGACACACTTCTAATTCTTTTGGAGCTATGCTGAAAAAGTTCAACTTACCTACTTGTCCATCAAAACAGTTTAATAAATATTTCATCAGAGAAGATAAAAACAGGTGTATTTTTCATCCTTATTCTTCATGTATAACTGCATTCTGAATATTCACCTCAAACTCTTACATTTCTAGATGTACAGTCCGGCCATCCAACCATCATTCAGCACAAGCACAAGCCACAATAACCGATACCTGACTGATGGACCCAAGACTCAATTACATCTTGGTCCTGAAATATCAGGCGTATTCCCCCGACAGGAATAGCCGAATTCCCCCGCCGAAGATTTTTTTAATCCCCAGTGTATGCGTGTGTGTGGTGCGGGAGAGGGAGAGGGGCGGAACATGACACCAGAAACATGAAGTTGTCACGAATGCAGCAGTTTGGACAAATCCATGTCCATGTTAAAGATGACTGAAAACTCTTTACAGAGCAGCTGGTGGAGCGTGACGCCATCACGCGAGTACCTCCAGCAATCTCCTGCCCAGTCGTAGCGCTTGGGTCCGCTGCGTATACACATTAATACACACTAATACAAACTAACACACATTGAAATTATGTGGGCTTCCAAGCATTTGAATAAACAAGGAGTTTTTGTTGAATAAAAAGTGTTACAAAAATCATACAAAATTCGTCCATATAAAGGTAAGCATTTTTTAACACATCCATACTTGTCATACCTGGTGGGAGATGAGAGCCAGATCTGTTTATTAGGAGTCTGTTTGTTGATGACGTAGGTCCCACGCTCGCCTAATTTCACTGTCAACACACCACTCTGGGGGAGACAGATGGAAAGAAATATTAGCATTTACGAAGATTTATGTTGACAGAAATGTATTACAGTAGTCTGACCCACTTTTACACCATATCATATTTTGTTTTAATTTGCCTGTTATTCTGTTTTACTTTACTATCCAATGTTGGAGTGTTTGTGTCTTATCAACATTTTTTTTGCATTGACATTATTATCCCTACATATACAGCAGTTCTATAGAATCTATGAATATACATTTAAGACCGGTTCGGTCCAAAAAGACGAGGCAAGACGGGACAAAACTACCCCATTTTGTGTGTATAGTATGAGCACGTCACACCAAAACGCTGTTCTAAAACCATTTTAAAGTACCATGACACATCAGGATTCTGTAGTGCGCACGGTTGCCAAGTTTGACAGCTGTCAATCAGCACTGGAAGCTGATTGGCTGAGTTTTAAGTTTGCAGTTTGCAGTTCTAAGTCCCACCACACTGAACCGACCTTAAGATGACCAACATACAGACTTACAGAGTAGACAACATCGTAATCTGCACCGGTGAAGGGCTCATCCATCAGATCCTCAAAGTAATCCACTAAAGCGTCCAGAGTTTCCTCGGCCAACTTCTCATACTCAGCCTCTGAGAAGTCACTGTGAAAGCAAAATACACTGAATCAAACGAATTGACGAGTGAGAGGAAAATTTGAGACAAACATGTAGTATTTATAGCAAAACAAAAAATCGATCTAATATGGCGTATATAACAGTTTTTTGTTTATTATAGTTATTATTGTTTTTTATCTGGTCACTTAAGTTGTTTGGAATTCAAATGACTACAATTGTTGTAGTCATTTTTAATGATACCTCTTTTGGGTCTGTTCTTCAATTGTTGGGAATGTCACGTATAACTTTCTCTTCCACACATCAGCATCAACTCTGTTAATAAAGGACTGAAATATATTGTTCATTATTAGGAAAGATATTACTTATAGTAAAACAAGATACAACACAAAATGCTGTCAGGTCTATATAGAGCTATGCAACCCAGTGACGTATTGTATGAGTGTAGTGTCACATATAGACCTCATCTTACCTACTGTTACACAATATTGTACTTAATTAAATTACCTCATGTTTAACCTCATGTTTAACCTTAAAGGGTGAGTACAATACAAGTACATTAGTACAATAAGTACATTAATAACTAGCCTACATTATGGTGTAATAGAACATGTATAATTCAACTTAGCATTTCATAACTGTATAGTAAAATCTATCAACTTGTGTAGAAGGAGTGGAAACCCCTGAACAGGACACAAGTGCAAACATTTAGACTAAAGGTTTGCACTTGTGGCCCGTTAAAGTTTCTCTAAAGTTTAGAGAAAATATGTTTTCATCGTCAAACAATACTAGGCCTATCCAGTCCCTGATACCAGTATGCTAGTAAATGCTTGAGTAAAGAGGTCAATCAATTCTTAAATAAAACTACACTAAACTACACTATAGAAAAATGTGTTAATACTTGACATGGGCTCCATCCGTGTAAATCTGTGATTTTATTTAGACGTAAAGTGACTAAAGAGTTAGGTGCGTTCATTCTGCTCCTGCAAGCTGCGTCTATCTGCGCAGATAGACGCAGAGAGGCGCAACTGTGGAAATCAGTGGAAAAGGTGAACACGTACATTTTCTTTTCTCGTAGTGACTACACAATGAACACATTATGCTTCAAAAACACATTATGGATGCAAAAAAATAACATTGTTGTGTATTTAAGAGGCGTTTAAAAAATACATAACACAAATTATCCGATATGATGTAATATTATGAGCATAGTGGACTCACTTGAGGTGAACGCGGGGATGTCCACCACGCACTGTTCAGCATCGTGTGTTTATTCACAGGACGAACACACGCACAGCTCCCCAGTGTGTTGTACTGAAATTAAAAATCAACATTGGTTGTGTGTTAAGATGACAATCTGGTCGGTCAGCGATAATAACCTTAACATGACAAGTGTACCTGATGTATCTGCGCACTCATGTCTGCTATCTCTGTCCGCGTTATCATCTGCTTGCTGATACGCTGAGCGATAAACACTCGCTTACTTGGAAACCTAAACATATTGTGTGATGAATAAATATAGTATGATATATATTATTATATTATTAATATATAATATATATTGTAGTTCGATTGGTCTAGTCTTCCCAAACCAAATGAGAAGAAGGCCGAAGTCTTCTTGTTTGTTTGTGTTGCAAACGGAATTGAATCCCAGGATAGAGCGCACAGCGCCGCCTGCAGCACCGGAGTGGAGGCGTACTGTTACTACACCACTCTTCACTTCGGCTGTTTTCGAAACCGCATACTATACTAGTAGTACGTACTGATTTGGCCAAAATGTAGTATGCAGTATGCTAGTGTGCACTGAATCTGTATTATGCCAAAAAATACCCGGATGTCGTACTGATTCGGAAAAAATCTCACAATGCAAAGCGCTGGAAAAGCCGCGCAGCACCGGCAGCCGCCTCTTCCTCCCCCGCTTCCCGCCCCATCACTGCAGCATCAGGTTTAAATTAAATGACAAACATTATCTGGCTGCGATTATAAAAAGAGTAATGAAAAAGCAAGCATTCCAAAAACAGAGGGATTCCTTATTAAAATATATTGATCCCAGCCTCGGGAGTTTTAGGAAGGATGACGCACCTTCAAAACTTTTTGCGGAGTTGACTGCTTTGAGTAGACATCTAGCAGCTGGAACTAAACCTCTAGACCAGCGGTTCCCAACCTTTTTCAACTCAAGGCCCACTTGAAACTCTCAAAAACATTTGCGGCCCACATCCGACCCCAAATAATGCGTTCTCAGAGCATGTTTTAGCCATGGATGTGATTTTAGCAGAAATACTGACACAAAACATTACGATTGTGGTCTGGCTGGTGGCAGCAACGCGGGGCAAATTAGATAAGTTCCTATCACCAAAATATCTATGAAATTAGTTTTTAAACCTTTTAAACGTTTTTAAAAACCATTTCGTTTTAAACATTTAAAAACACTTTAAAAACTTTATTTTTTAGAATTACATTTTGTCATGAAAATCATGACGTTTTGCAAATTATGTTGGCGGCCCACATGCAGTACCATCGCGGCCCACCAGAGGGCCTCGGCCCACAGGTTGGGAATTGCTGCTCTAGACGCACTCCAGTTCACCTGTGACAATGGTATGGAATCAGTTTTTCCCAATGCTTTTATAGCATTAAGAGCGCTTCTCACCCTCCCTGTTTCAGTTGCTTCAGGAGAATTATTATGCCTTATAATATGTTTATTGAAATGTGGTGATATCTGTACATAGAGCCCCAGAGGCAGCACTGTTGTTCTGTCCAGTAAAAACATGAAGCTTCACTTTACATTCAAACTAATGTGGCAGCTACAACTGTTAAATTGAATCTGTGAGACCAACATTTATCGTCCAAAAGGAATTATATTATATATCAAAATGCTATATACATAGTTGGCTGAGTAGTATGTATCTGCAGAGCCGGAGAGCCCCCCACCGTTTCAGGAATCACCGTTTCAGGACCCTATCTGTGCCACCTAGCAAATTGGACTACAAAGGACCTAACCATAACCGACAGAAAGTAGTATTTGAGTGTAATAAACCTTTAAAACGAAGTACTTGAACAGAAAGTATTTGGGTGGAATATACCTGCATAGGCAGACTGGCAATCTGGCAGTTCTGGCAGATGCCAGAAGGGATTCTGCACTTTTGGGCCAGTTTGCTCGGGAAAAAATAAATATATATCACCGGTCCACTATGTAGAATGGGCCGGCCCACTTTTGTTGGGGGGTGGGTGTCAAGTATATTGTATTGACTTGACAAACACTCCGGAGGTGTTATTTCTCTTATGAAAAGATAACGGTTTATTTGGCACTGTATACACATTAGTACAACATAAGGCTCCACAGACACTCTCATTACACTCACAGTCTGTCCTCTCACTCTCTCGCTCACAGGTAGAATGACCCACAGACCTCTGAACACACCCC
>OMKN01078363.1:0-13856 GCA_900302345.1 Melanonus zugmayeri
CGGCACGTTGTTCTGCTGCTGTTTGACCCGGTACTCCTCGATCAGCTCAGCGTGCTCCTTCTGCTGCTTGCGGATCTGAAAGGAGATACGCGTGCTTTGGTCACATGATGTGATGACAGAGGTGATAAAGAAATACTATAATACCATACGTAAGAAAAAACAAAAAAAAAAGGGAATTCAATGTGATTTCCATTTTCTCTGAAATGACTGATTGATTGAAAGGGGATGGAAGGACCTGCTCCAGTTGTTTCTGCACCACCCCTTGCTGCTCCGTGACATGTTTGAGCTGCTCGGCATCTTCCTCCGGAAACTCCCGGCCTGCCTTCTTCGCGGTCCTCTGCTTGGCCGACAGCGCCTTCTTGGACTTCCGGTGGGCACCGATCTTCTCCTCCAGGAACTTCTGCTGCATCTGAAGCAGCTGCTGGGTCTCCTGCAACCACTCCTCATACTGGGCCCTCTGAGCTGTGTCTGGGGTAGAAGGGAGAGAGGGGGAAGGAGGCTGTTTGTTAGCAAGAGGCCTCGAAGGAGTAGAAGACCTCACAGGTGTTGCAAAGGAGACGTTTCTGGAGATGGGATAATGAGGGAGAACTTACTGACGAAACCCGGTCCAAAGTTTGGAGGGTTAGGCCTGGCTACTTGAGTCAGTTTTCCATCCTGCCACAAAATAAAGAGACTAGAGGTCATTTATTGAATATTTTAGAATAAACTAACCAAACACACTAATCTGATGACCCCTGTTCTACCAGAATTGGCACCATTCAGAAAGTTTGATCTTAGTGTTTGATTAAAAAAAAACCCTGAAATGATATGTATTGATTATGTTAATTGAATGACATTATATTGATTTGTATTTTAATTACCTGTCCGACCACCTGTGGGGGGATGGGGGCGGTTTCAGGACAATGTGGTACCGCGCCAGGAGGAAACCTATGACAGAAGACATTGCGTATAACATACAAGTAAGCTCTCGTATGGGAAACACCTCAAAGGGACATTTAAGTACAGCAGATTTCAATTATGTGATTATCGATACTGTTATACTGTTTAGAAATAAGCATTTACTTAGCCTCCCATGAACCTATTAAAACAGTTTTTCCCTAAGCATCTGATGTTCAAACAAGAAAAACAAATTACTTAGAGATACATGTAATGGATTTGAAATGAATAGGTATAGTAATTCTGCAGTTCTATTTTTCTTTTTGCTGACATCTTATCTGAAATGATAAAGTCATCATAGTCATCTTCTATGACTATGATCATTTAGGTGAAATTGAATTGATGAAAATCTTTTACCTGTTCATGACCATTGGACTCATTCCCATGTTGTTCTGAACCATGACTTTGTTGATGCCTTTTAGGGCCACCATTTTAGCCTTCATAATGGGATCTGTGATGGCATCGAAATCTGCAAAGACATCGACTGTTGAGCCTAGAACAGAGAAAAACATGCTTATATAGGGCATACATCCCTTAAAAAGTGAATTTTCTTTATTGGAAGAAATAGCGGGGGTTAATAATTGTACCAATGTTGGGGAAGAAGGAGTCACTGGAGCGCTGCTGTATCATGGCCTGCATCTGCCTCTGCTGCTGTTGCTCCTGCCTCTCCTGGTCCAGGAGGTCCTGCAGGAGCAGGGGCTGCTCTTCCAGCAGCAGGGGTCTCTGCTGCTGGCCCGACTGCTGCGCCAGGGCCTGGTTCAGCATGGCCTGCTGAGCCTGGCTGAGGTTGCTCTGCTCCAGCCCCTGACCCAAGCCCCCCTGAGGGTCTGCTCCAAACCCGGCCATGGCGGCTTCTGCCGACGTGGCTTCTGATAGCGTTTGGCCCATCGCGAGGCCGGAGCTATGCTGATGGGCGTCGGTGCCTTGGTTTTGCTGGGGCATGAGGTTGCCTCCTTGATTGACAGAGTCAGCCATTGGGTTTAACGACTGCTCTGCGGGCTGCTGCTTAATGAGCAGACTGGAGAGCACCGGGGTGGAGTCGGACAGCACTCCCTGCTGGTTTGGAGTCATGGCGTTTCCGTTGGTTTGCTGGTCTGTTGCCTCCGTGGACTTCTGCCCATCCTTCATCTCAGTTTTGATTTCATGAGTGGCGGCCAAGGAGGTGGAGCCGAGATTTCCTTCAGCTTCCTGTTTCACGTCGGACGGAGTCTGTTCCGAGGAGGCCTCCGACTTTGTGGTGACTGATGTGGAGCTAGACGATGTCTCTGCACCACTGGTGCTGGAGTTCTTCTTCTCAGATGAAGACCTCTGGATGTCCGCATTGTCACTGTTATCCTCCATGGGGTCACTAAGATCCAGCTCCTCGTTGAACATGTCCTTTTTGATGTCGTCAAGATCCGGGTCGGTGTAGGCGATGATGTCAAATTTGCCAGAGCTGAACAAGTCCTCAAGGTGGAGGTCGTTTGTCTCCAAGTCCAGGTCCTTGCCGTCTTCCGGATCTAAATTTAGGTTCTCCAGATCTGCATCCACCAGGTCTTTCACCTCCACGTCCTCAAAGTCCTTGACGGCGGATTCCTCTGCGTCTTGTTTCTCCTCCACAGCTTCACTGGGAGCTCCAGTAACACTCTCGCTGTGCCCAGCAGGGGGTGCAGCCATGATCATTGCTGCCGCCATATTGTGGGAGTCATTTGATGCTGGCTGGCTGATTGATCTCATCAACGAGGACTGCTTGGGCATGTTGTTCCCTTGCATGTGTTGCGGCTGGTTGAGATTCTCCATGCTGGAGGATAGCTGGATGTGGCCACTCTGAGCGCCTATGGAATCCATCATCCTGGGACCCTGGTTGGAGGGGAACCTGAACTCTGGGGCTCCAGGGAAGCCGGGTGGCCGCTGCACCTGCATGCTTGGGTCCATGATGTTCCCTGGCATGACACCAGGTGGCATGCGCAGCCTGTTCTCTGCAGCTCTGTGGCGCAGCTCAATGAAAGGCTGGCCCATTATGTTGTGCTGCTGTACCGGCATCCCGCGTGGAGGAAAGTGCTGGGGCATCCCCATAGGGCCCCCCATGGACTTGGCCATGTCAGCCGACACAGACCTTCTCATCTGGGGTGGGATGTCCTGCATCGGATGAGGACCTCTGGGGAAGAAATCTTGACCTCCATGTGGACCAGGGCCACCTGGTGGAAATGCAAACCTGAAAGACAACATTGCAGTCCAAGTTAAGGGTCAAACTGTATTTATCAATTCCTTCATGTTTAGAGTTCATCAGGAATTACAAGTCTGTTAAGAATTCTACATCTTGCAATTACAACAGTACTGTATAAACCCAGATCTCCAGATCTAAAGCAATATGACTAATCGTAGCACCAACCTTGGCCCTTGGTGTCTCATATTAGGATCCCCGGGATGCAGGCCCCTGGGAATCTGACCCTCATTGGGGAAAGGGCCACGATGATCTCCTGGGAAAGGCCCTGGGTATCTCATTTGACCTCTCATTGGTCCCTGTCCTGGATAGGGTGGAGGGGGTCTGTTGAACATCTCTCCCGGCTGCCCGAGGCCATCCTGTGGCCAAGGTCGTGGTGCTCCGGGGGGCATGTTGCCAGTCGGGTCGTGAGGGCCCCGCTCTTGACGAATTGCAATCCTCTGTTGCTGTTGTTTGAGCAGCAGTTCTCGAATACGCTGCCGCTGTAAATAAGAACCAAACAAACAATATAATTTCCTTTCTTTTCCTTCCAAGACTGGCAGGTAATTTCTCAAAATGTGAATATAATAATATAAAATGAATAAGCCCAAACCTGTCTAAGCCGTTCCTCACTGTCAGCCAGAGGAACACTCTGAACCTCAGTGCCTGGCATCTGCGGATGGTTAGAAACTTGGCCTGAGTCTTGGGCTCCAGGTCCGCCGTTCCCAGCAATAGCCTGATCCTTCATGTCCATTCTCTCTGTTGGCTGTGGTCTAGGAGTCATGGGGGCCTGTTCGAATGGGTCGTGGGCAGGGGTCTGATTGGGTCTTTGTGATGGTGACTGGGTAAAGCAGTCTTCTTGGAGGCTGGGATGTTTCGGTGTTTGCGAGCCCGGATGTGGGAAGGACTCCTGCAGCCTGCCTTGGGGTGGCGAGAAGGGGTCCTGATGGTTTCCCATCTGCCCCGGCCGTGGTCTGTTCATCCCATCGGGACCCATGATGGAGCGTGGGGTCCCTGGCGGTTGGGCGTAGATGTCATTCATCATAGTCCTTTGCGCCCCCGGCTGGGGAAACATGTCGCCGCCCCCTGGTCTTTGCTGTCCAGGGTTGGTAGCATACATGTCCATGGGCAGTCTCTGGCTACCCGGTGATTTAGGGAACCTCTCTCCCATGGTGGGTCGCGGAGTGCTTGGTGCCTGGGCATAGGGGTCCATGGCATGAGAAGGAGACATCTTCTGCGATGAGTGAGACTGATGGGCATATTGGTTCATCCCGGCCGAGCGGGAGGCGACAGGAGAGTACGGGTCAGAGGACGGGCTGGCCATGGTGCTTGACTGTCCGTAGTTATCATGTGGGCGTGGCGTGCCTGGTGGCCGCGCAAACGGTTCAAAGAACGGGCGAGACTGGCCGTTTCCATCCATGCTGGGTCGAGGCGTGCCCGGTGGTTGTGCGTAAGGGTCACTGGCTGATTTGCTGGGACCTGGCGACTGAGCAAAGGGGTCATATGTGTAGTGGTCGGGCCGAGGTGTTGAAGGTGCATGGGCATAAGGATTTCGGGACATATGTGCCATTGGTCCAGGCTGAGCAAACGGGTGGCCCTGAAGGTGGTGCTGGCCCATTCTAGGAGGGCTGGTGAAGGACGGGTCACCTCCAGAAGGCCTGGGGGTGTGCGGAGGCTGAGCATAGGGATCGTTCTGCTGACCTTGAGCGAACTTGTCCGTGGGGTGTAGGCCTGGTCGGTTAAAGGGGTGGTCCTGAGCCTGAGGTGGTGGCATGGGGGCTTTGAACAGCCCGACCGAGCCGGATTCATTGCTGCCGGGGATGGGCGCAAGCAGAGGCCGTGAGTAAGGGTCTGACAGGACCATTCTGTTTTGAGCCATGCGCTGATAGGCCTCGTTCCTGATCATGGGCCGGGAGTAAGGATCTCTACCCGGAGAGCCCATCGGCGGTCTCCCCTGGGCCATCTGGCTGGGCCTGGGAGGACCCATGGGCTTCAGGAACGGGTCCATCTCCACAGCTGGCCTTGGGGTATCAGGAGGCTTGGCATAAGGGTCATTGTTCATAGACGTAGGAGAGCCAAAGGACTCGTGAGCGGGAGAGGGTCTCCCTCGGTCCTGCTGCTCCATCAGAGAGGTTGGCGACTTCCCAGACTCCATGGACATTCTGCGACAAGCATTCGTCCCCAGGTTCGGTGGCCTGGGAGTACCCACCATCTTGGCATACGGGTCCCAGGGGGAGGAGGGTCTGGAACCGGAGGAGCCCGGCGAGAACACCTGCGGTGACTGGGGCTGTGAGGAAGGTCCCGACGGAGGTGGTGGAGGGGGGCGCAGGAAAACATCCTCGGGGGTCCCCCCAGTGGGGGTCCCTGGAAGCTGTGGCCTAGCAAAGCCATCTTTAGGGTTGAGCGGCTGCATGGGGGACATGCTGCCATTGCTGGGCTGAGAGGCAGGGCTCTGGTTGCCACTGTTGTTGCCGTCTCCCTCGGACTGGCTGCCTGACTGCTGCTGTTGCTGCTGCTGAAGCTGCTCATTCTTCACTTGCTCCAGTTTCTGGGTGGCTTCGATCTTGGCTTGCTGTTTGCTCTTCTGCCTCATTTGCTGGCACATAGACGGAGCAAGAAGGGTGATTAGATTTCAGATGTGTTTGCCGTGGAAAATGAAATAACAAAACGGATAAAGTGGATAAGACTATGTGTTTGTTAGTGCAGTTGTTTAGATGGGCTTTTCTTAAAGGAAAATTCCACTCTGGGTTGTTCCACTCCCCTATTAGTACAACAGATGCTCACCTACATAACACAAAGCTCTGAACCTGACCTGCTCTCTACATGTTGGGAAGTTGATTAATACAGCCCTAATCTACTGCACTCGTCCTGCTCTACCATTGACAACCAATGGGAGTCCACTGTACTAGCTATCTAGCAAGCTAACCCATCCATTCTCACTCTTCCTGTAGAGGTATCCATCATAATGATGTACTCCTCTACCTTTATTTGCCTTTGTTTGCTCCTGCCACTTTTCACTAGTCCTTTGACTTTGATGGCCAGCCACAAAGTGAGACTCAAAAGCAGTTGTGCCTCCATCTATTAAACCAAGTTTAACGTTGCTTTGCGGTGGAATTTCCCTTTCAGCCCACCCCCCTCCCCCCAGAGTGAGTTGGCTGTACATAACATGGTGGACCTGTCGCTGAGTTCCCTGACTTCACTGCATACACTCTTACCTGTCTAAACTTCCACTCTTGCTCATGCTCTGACTCTTTGGGTTTCAAAGGGTCTTTAAAGAGCAGTTCTGTGTCTAGTGGTAAGTTGGGGTCAAACACCTCGGGGGGCTGCGGCTGTGGCGGGTGCCTCTTCACCGTCTCATTGGACATCTGCACCTTGTTGATGCGCAGGGCCGCTCGGTTGTCTCTCGCCTTTTGCTGCGAAGCAGAGATTAAAATCCATCACAACGATTTAAGAACACGAAATTAGATCGCTTGTTGCAATAGATTAAAAATAATAATAATACAAATTTTGCCCAAGCAGCAGAAATTAAACAATGTCAACTTTTAGTCAAGGCTGCGTTGTCTTTTAAAACATGCCTGATAAAATTACTTCTTGTGAACTTAATTACAGAGACCATAGGCACACCAAGCGCTGAGCTGTGATTCCCTTGTTAATTAGTTCATGTGTGAATGCCCTGAATATAAATTGCGATGGCAAGAATGAAAGGGTGTGATGCAGGTCAATGTCACCTGCATACAAATAGAGCAGGGAGGGTCAGTAGTCAAGAGTTGGATGTTTCCAAAGTGTGTCAAGCTTCAACAACACTGGTGAATAAGTCATCCGTTAGAAGAGTCATCTTACCACATAGGGAGCCCTGTCCTGTGAACTAGCTTTCCTCCACAGTTTTGCTATTTGCTTGACTCTTGTCGACCAGTCTGTTAAAAGAGAAAGTAGTCGTCATGCCAACTGTAAAGGCCTGCTTAAAATAACCGCAAAATCAAATTGAGAAAAATGTACACAGCACACTATACATAGACCGATCCAAAAGGAGGCAAAACTGACAAACCAAGCAAATATGATAATCTGTGTAATAGCCTTTTCTTCTGTTAGACTAACCTGGGAATTCTTCCTTGAGGTTGGGGAAATTGACATTGGTATAGAGAACAGGTGCAACTGTGGCTAGCTCCCCAAGGGTCTCCTCCTTCTCCCACTTCAGTGTGCTCCTTTGGGCATTGGACATGGCTTCAGACTCCCCCTCGGGAAGGGATCCGGGTGGAGTGGGGCCTTGGTTTTGGACCGGAGAGCCCCACGGACCGGCCTCTCGAGGCATCTGATTGAACTTTCTATCTCTGGAAGACCATTGAGAAGGCACATGTTTATGAATCAAACATGTCTTTGTATCTTTTTTTATCAATAAGCCAAATTAAATGATAATCAACTCATCATCATCATGATCATCAGAAGGAATTGATATCATGGTCTATAGATGTACAAGAACTGAGCTCCATCACATTGAACTAAGATGAGGAGTTGTCTGAGCTAATGACCTCTCCCTAATCGGTCATCTTCCCAATCCCAATACAGCACAATGATGTCAAATGAAGGGAGCAAGAGGATTGGGGCGTGGCGTTACCTTGGATTGTCAGTGAAAGGCATACGGTGGAGGGGGGAGAAGTTGTCGGGAATGCAGGGGCCTCCTGGATTTGAAGGAAACCTTTGGCTTGGTCCCATCATACCATTCATCATGGGCATTCGTACAAACATGGGGTTCCCTACATGGCGGAAAAACAACAACACATAAGCCAAGACAATGGACGGGTGAGATCCTTGGAGCAGATAATGGTGGACAGCCGGTATAGACGGCACTTCTTTTGGTGACGTGCTGGTCTGAAACTTACCTGTGTTGGGGTGAGGTGCACTGGGGCCTGGCGTAGCAGGGAGGGGCCCTTGGCCCTGGGGGTGAGGCATCTGTGGTGTTGGTTGGCTGTTGGTGGGGCTGAGGACTGCAGTGAAGAGATCTTCTACATCCTTCCCCTCAAGCTCTGTCATTGAGGGCAAACAATTAACGTTGGTTTGGATTACGACAAGACTGGACATCCGATAATGGCAACAGTGGGTGAAACGGATGCAGTAGTGCGTCATAAACATCCACGTTTTTTCTGTCTTACGATAACATAATTCTAGAAATCATGAAATGTTATCAAAATTAAAACAAAATAATTAAATGGAATTTCATTCAAAAACTAAGATAGCTCAAAAGTGGCAAGTTGGAAGGAAATTGAATTACAAACCTGGAATTTTGTAAAGTTTGCTAAGAATCGACTCTGAAAGAAGAAAAGGGAAAGGACAAGCCAGCATTGTCAATATGCAGGAATCAGACGACATCAAAAACAAAATAGTTTCTGGTCTCATATAACCTGTTCACATGAGTCACTAACATGTGGCTCGGGTGATGTCATCACAATCAGAAAGCTGAACGTACATGTGTGAACACCTCCAAGAAGCATTTAGCCAATCACAGTTTTAGTTTTGGAGGTGGTCGGGACGTAGGCAACAACACTGTCACGAGTAGTTGAAACATGTCCCAAAATGGACTTTGGTCGAATGTCTTTCATTTTGACTATATTCACTTCTGCCATGAGGTAGAAGTGTTGAATACAGTTTTGTACGTGCTGCCCAAGGTAGCAGAATTAGATCACAAAGTGGATCACTGGAGATGGTGTGTCTAAGGCACTTTGTGGATGCATCTGTATTGCAGGTGTGAATATGCTGCTACTGACCGTCCATCTTGTCCAGCTCTGGACTCAGGATGCCGTCCAGGGGCTCGTCTTGGAGGGCTCGGGGCGTCCTACGGCCAGACTGGATGTGGGGCGCCACCGGGGTGCTGTCGGCCAGGGGTCTGATGTCTAGACCAGCTGTGTAAGCAAAACACAATCACACACACACACACACAACATTAACAACATACCGAACCAGGGCTGTGGGAATAAAGAATTAGGCCAAGTGAGAACATTTTTATTGTCTAAATAGCCTGTGGAGAGTAATCATAAGAGCAGCCTGAAATCACAGCTCCTAGGGGGGTTCCTGTCTCGCACGATATGAGTGCTCCGGGCACAGTAGATGCAAATAGGCCACATCATTCCAGCAGCAAAACAAATTGTGAACGTTTGCGTGGAACCCACCATTATGCTCAGCCAATTATGTTGTCCCAACTTATCAGGAGCCCTCACTTTTTTTAGAACACGGACAGAAATATGCCGTCTTCAGCGTTTTCCTCTTAAGTCATTGATTTAGATAATAAGACTCGGGGTGCTGATGGCTCGGTGACTGCATTGCGCACAGATTACATAATGATGTGCAATGAAGCTTAGCTAAACTCAGAGCTGGCGATCCTTAAGAATGACTTGTCTTGGCATTCTATTTTGCTCCCCGTTTCCTCCTTTCCCAAATTCAACACTTCTTCCGTGTTGAATGAAATGTCTCCTTGCATCCTTGATTTGTAGGCACTCAGTTTGTTAAGTCCTGATTTGATACGTTTGCAAACTGCTTGAAGATTTCTCTTAAGAACAAACAAGAAGACACGGTGACACAGCATAACCATTCAAGTGTGTATAGTGTGCAGTGAGTTAGGCAAAGCAAAGAGATTTGAACTGAATGTTAAAACAGAACCTCAGACCGTTGAAGAAGTGTGGAAACAAGAGGGTGCGAGTGAAGATTATTTTTAAGCTGAAAACACATGCACGCACTTAATTGCGGACACACAGTAACAGAGAAAAGAGAAGGGGCGAAAGCAAGGGATGAGAGACCAGGGCACCCTTACCAAAAGGAGGAGGTGACCCTTCCACCTGGAAGGGGCAAAAATCAAGACCTACAAGGACCCAAAACCAGATTTAAAAAAATGAATGAACACACAGTGGGGACAGAAAAGAAAACAGTACAACACATTTCAGACAATGCCAAAAACCAAACAAAAGTATAGCCGTAAAATAAGATGAAAAATAATCGTGGAAAAAGGAAATGCGATACTTCTAAATACAATGGAGATTAAAGCATTGTGCCATCTAAGGAGCCATCCTTGTAAAATGTAAACACATGAATTCATCCTCCCCCACAGCCCGAGAGATGATGCAACGCACCAGAGTCAATGCTTGGCTTCCCCAGCATCCCCAAGATGTCTGCGTCAGTGTTCAGAACCTCACACAGATCAACTAATGGTTCCTCACAGGTTTCTGTACATATGGAAAACAGAAAACAAACAAACGAAAAAATAAAATAAAATAAAATTTAAAAAAAAAGGTAATCCCCGTCAAAAAACATAACGTGATGATGGCGCCACTCTTGGCTGGGAAAGTGGTCATCATGGTTACGCCAGGACGGGTCTCAGAAAGATCAATGGTGAAACAATGAATTATGAAATAAAGATATTACAACACAAACTAGGTCGTTTTTCTCTACACAGGTAGAGACCAAAAAAACTGTGGGTGTATATGTGTGTATGCGCGGGCGCACGTGCGTGTGTGTGTGTACATACGTGCTCCTGTTGGCCTGGAGGGTAGGGGTGCTGCCGAAGCACTCAGCAGGGGGTCGGACGAGGGGTCCAGGAAGCTGCTGCTGCCACCGCAGGGGGGCTTGCCATCAGCCTGGCCCTGCCCCTCCTCCAGCAAGCCTGACGAACCCACTGCCTGCTGCCTGCTCTGCTTGCTCTTGTCCAGCAGGTCCTTGCCAAAGAAGGCCTCCTAAACAACAACATAGTGCAGAGGGTCAAACAACGTACTGTCCATCGCAATGACAGTAAAATAAATAAACAAATAAATAAAGGAGTGTCATAAATAAATGTCACCGTGTCAGGTAGATTGAAACGCAGCCACGGACCCAGGAATAGGGGTGTGAATATTTCGGTATCTCCCGATTCAATTTTAATTATTGAGGTCACGATTCGATTCAAAATCGTTTTGAATCGAGAACTGATTTTGAATCGAATCATGAATCGAATCATGTAGGGGTACAAATGTCAGGATCTACTCAAGTCCGCTGTGTGCCAAGAAAGGCGGTACATGATGGTATTAAAGTAGAGTGTGTATAAGATTATGTAGTTTTTATATTTGCAAAAAATCAACTGATCAATAACACAAAGGCAAACCTAAGACAATAGGAAAAAAAAACATCTTTGGACATTTTGGAAGTTGAAGATAAGAATCGCGATTCTTATCTACCCTCGCCAAACATGACTGCAGCTCCTCCTACGCTCCTCTGCGGTGGCGTCTAGACATTCAAAGCCTGAGACGTGTCAGCATTTCAATAAATCATCAAATGTTAATTTTTTTTATGCGTTTAAAAAAGAACCCTTTAGGTTCGACTGAGACATCATCCCTCTTCTGCTGTGTGTGTGTGTGTCTGTGTGTGTGTGTGGTGGAGGGGTAAGCAGCAGTGACAGCTGCCCGTGGCTTTTAACGAACGGCGTGTATCCGTGTTTCAGCCAATGCGAGGTGGTCCCAAGGCCAGGAGAGCTGGGAGTCCAGTGTTTCCCCTACGATTGTTTCCAGCAGTAGTGCTGAGGTGTGTGTGAGGTACTTTATGTTGATGTGTGAGGTGCTTTATGTTGATGTGTGTGTGGGCGCAGAGAGATTTTAGTGTTCCAGTGATTCCAGTAGGAATCAGTGATCACACTCTGGTGCATTCCAACAGAAATGGTCTCATACAATGGTATAACAATATAACATGTCACTGTTGGTTTAGGAGTTTTGATTCGCCGAAGACCTCTTGATCATTTTTCTCACCCTAATGGTAGAACATGATTGTCCAATCACCAACAGATGTGTTACTAGGGTGTGGCCTATATAACAAATGTGTTACCAGGGTGTGGCCTATATAACGGATGTGTTACTATTGTGTGGCCTATATAACATGCAGTGTTACTAGGGTGTGGCCTATATAACCGTGTTACTAGGGTGTGGCCTATATAACATGCAGTGTTACTAGGGTGTGGCCTATATAACATGCAGTGTTACTAGGGTGTGGCCTATATAACAGATTTGTTACTAGGGTGTGGCCTATATAACATGCAGTGTTACTAGGGTGTGGCCTATATAACAGATGTGTTACTAGGGTGTGGCCTATATAACATGCAGTGTTACTAGGGTGTGGCCTATATAACATGTTACTAGAGAGTGTGGCCTATACTAGAGAGGGTGTGGCCTATATAACAGATGTGTTACTAGGGTGTGGCCTATATAACATGCAGTGTTACTAGGGTGTGGCCTATATAACATGCAGTGTTACTAGGGTGTGGCCTATATAACAGATGTGTTACTAGGGTGTGGCCTATATAACATGCAGTGTTACTAGGGTGTGGCCTATATAACAGATGTATTACTAGGGTGTGGCCTATATAACAGCAGTGTTACTAGGGTGTGGCCTATATAACAGATGTGTTACTAGGGTGTGGCCTATATAACAGATGTGTTACTAGGGTGGGGCCTATATAACAGATGTATTACTAGGGTGTGGCCTATATAACAGATGTGTTACTAGGGTGTGGCCTATATAACATGCAGTGTTACTAGGGCGTGGCCTATATAACAGATGTGTTACTAGGGTATGGCCTATATAACATGCAGTGTTACTAAGGTGTGGCCTATATAACATGCAGTGTTACTAGGGTGTGGCCTATATAACAGATGTGTTACTAAGGTGTGGCCTATATAACAGATGTGTTACTAAGGTGTGGCCAATATAACAGATGTGTTACTAGGGTGTGGCCAATATAACAGATGTGTTACTAGGGTGTGGCCTGTATAACAGATGTGTTACTAGGGTGTGGCCTATATAACAGATGTTACTAGGGTGTGGCCTATATAACAGATGTGTTACTAAAGTGTGGCCTATATAACAGATGTGTTACTAGGGTGTGGCCTATATAACAGATGTGTTACTAGGGTGTGGCCTGTATAACAGATGTGTTACTAGGGTGTGGCCTATATAACAGATGTTACTAGGGTGTGGCCTATATAACAGATGTGTTACTAAAGTGTGGCCTATATAACAGATGTGTTACTAAAGTGTGGCCTATATAACAGATGTGTTACTAAGGTGTGGCCTATATAAAATGCAGTGCCTGTATCTTATTGTTGATCTTGAAGAAGCGTCAAATGAAAAGGTAATACACATGGAGCCAGAGTGTGTAACACTTTCTTTCTACTTATAACAATATAACATAACAAGAAATAGCATGCGAGCGCACATAGGCAAAGCACATTTTTTTTGGCATTAATGTTAGCGCAAATATAATTTTCAGTCTGCAATTTGTAGCCATCCCATTGTCTGGGTTTCATAATACTGTTGCTTCTGTTCTACACAATCAAATATGTAGTATACTTTCTATTAGTAAGTCAATTGTGTTACTTTTTCTCTTTATGCTTCTACATTTAGTCTAACTAAAGCCATTTATGAGCTAATGCCACCTACAGTATTATCATGCGTTATTTATCTATAGAAGAACTATTTAATTTTTTTCCACAATATTTCTCCAATGACAATAATGACAGTGTAACAATTGAGGGGGGTGCAGTAGGGGGCACCTATGATATACATGTTTTTAAATAAAATAAATAGCATTTGGGACGCCCAACATAATTTCAAATACTAAAAAAAAATGGCTGGTTGCAGTAACGCTAGTAATCTAGCAGCGGCGCTGCACCACTGCTGGATGCATGGAGGGGAAACACTGGAGGCCACTCTGGTTAAGCTTTCATAAGTCACG
>OMKN01078366.1:0-20219 GCA_900302345.1 Melanonus zugmayeri
GTGCAAGAAAACAACCACACACACACACACACACACACACACACACACACACACACACACACACACACACACACACACACACACACACACACACACACACACACACACACACACACACACACACACAGTGTGAGAGTGAGAGGATATTGTGGTTTCCTACCACCGTTATTGATGCAAGGTGATGCATGAAAGGCTGCAGACCGTTACCGATGTTGTGCGCAGCGGAGCGTGCGATGACACACAGCGCCTGGAGGATCTTGTCAGAAATCATCCTCTCGGTGTGAACAGACATCATCTGTGAAGACAGAGACACCAGGCATTCACATTTGAGAGAGAGAGACGGGCACAGACACACAGACGCAGATACCCGGAGCTCACCTTGAACAGGAAACAGGTGACTTGCGGCGG
Organism: Melanonus zugmayeri; assembly: GCA_900302345.1. Lineage (NCBI taxonomy): Eukaryota > Metazoa > Chordata > Actinopteri > Gadiformes > Melanonidae > Melanonus > Melanonus zugmayeri. Next base: position 409 of record OMKN01078366.1, read on the forward strand.
ACAGGGGGAGAAGTCGTACGCGTCCTGAAACAAGCCGATGCGGACGTGTAAACTCAGCTGAGCCGGGCTGGACCTTCAGAGGGGAAACGTTACCAAAGAGCAGCACCAGAAACCCTGATCATGGCTTACTAATGTTAATCTGTGAGTATGACGCAACCCCCCCCCCTCTGACCCGAGTGCTGGGAGTAGGCGACATGGACGGGTAAGCACCTCAGGAAAAGGTGAACGAGTGTCACCGAGCAGTCACTGGATTTGTGGTGAAAGGTTTGCACCCTTATGCCACGGTAGAGCCTCGGGATTTCGGTCGGTTCATTTATTGTATCAAATAAATACAATAAATTAATTAATATGTCAAGTTGCGTGTTATAAGATGGTAGCCTACTCTAATAATGCCCGTGGGGAAATTGTTGTCTAACCAATTTACTAACCAGCTTAGTTCTGTTAGTTTACTACTGTATATGCTGTATGTTCTGTTCAGAGATTAAGAAATAAAAGTAAGTTAATGCTAATAAACCTGTGCTCTTTTTTCCACCCAACAATTTATCCAGAATCGATAAAGAATCAGATCGATAGTGGAATTGGTATCGATAAAACCTTATCCCCGATAAAACCTTATACCAGCCCGACTGGTACCACCATCGCTAAGAGGACGCGAGGTCGCTCAGCTAAGTCACAACTCTTCTGTTTTGGCGCCGCAGTCGTGGAATGAGCTCCCTGTTGCGGTCAGGACAGCAGAGTCGCTTACTAGCTTGCGCAAGAGACTCAAGACACACTTGTTCAGAGTTCACCTAGACTCTGCAGAGCCTCCCTCCTCTACCAACACCCCCCCTCCCCCCAAAAAGACAAACAAAACAAAACGATGCACTTGTTGTAGGATCTGTATTCACTGTATGTTGCCTCAGATAAAACGTCCACTAAAACTACCGACTACAAATACAAATAAACACACACACGCTACTACTCACCAGAGAAGCGTCTTCTGCGTGGTCCCCTGAGGGTTGGCCTTGCAGTGTCTGAGTTGCAGCGTGTGCTGGCTGAAGAGGCGTCCGGAACTTTCCAGGTTGAACACCACCTCTCCCGGATGGACGTCCCTGATGACGCTGGACACCACTGAGATCCGCCGCAGGAACTCCCTGGAAGGGGAGGAGATTATATTAGATTGCATCAGATTAGGGATGAGATTGGCGGAGCAGCAGCACACATCAGTAAAAAAACGAATAATAATACAAATCTGAATGTAATCAATCAATCAATCAATGTTAATCAATCAAACAAATACATACAAGGAGAAACGTGTCACGCACAACAAATGTCCATCTCTCTCTTACCGCTGTTCAGATGAGATGGCCTCATCATGGTTCCCCTCGTCCTCCTCACATTCAGCTTTCCTCAGCTCCTCCTCCCTGCAGGAGGAGAGCAGCTTCACCTCCTTCTCTTTGGATCTGACGGGGGGGGAAATAACAAAAGGTGGACAACGTTGCCACCTTCACGGTGCACGTGGAGTAGTTGACCGGTGCTAAATGGACGTGAGACCCCAGTGGCGTACCTCTTAGTGCAGCGGATCTCCTTCAGCATCTGGTCCAGGTTGTTCTTGCAGTTAAGTGCGGTGGCGGTGACCTGAAGTGTTTGATGAGGAGAACAAAAAAAACACACCCAAGGTCAGTGAGACAACATGTTGATGCTCATTTGTTGCCAGGGTCCAAAATTGACTGAGAATTTCGTTGCCGCTTACGTTGTTGGGGACGGTGTGGCGCCGGGACAAGACGGGCTTGGGGGGCTCCGGGCAGGCTGTCTTCTCCGGCGGTTTAGCCGTGTGCTGCATCAGCTCCTGCAGGGAGAGCAGCTGCTCATCCTCGCTGCTCTCAGAGCTCTGGGATTGATCCAGATAGTCCAGTCCGAAGCTGAGGTCAAGGCCCAGTTCCATGTCCAGGTCGTCTTCGTCCGCCGTCTTGCCGCCGCGATCAGCATCTTCCTCGCCGGCGGGGAGCGCGGAGGTAGAAGGGTCTTTGGAAGCGGAGCCGTCTGCCGCCCACGACGCGCCCCCCTTGGTTGCCGTCCGATTCTCCGGGTGCACCTTCACCTGTTTACCGTCGTGTTTATTGAGCTGCTCGAATAAAGAAACTGGGATTTTGAGTCCACCGCCCGGTGATAATGAGCCCAACAGCATATCCATATTCAACTTCGTCAGTCTGACAATGGGCAACGGCAGTTTGGGTATGGACGTATCTTTGGCATCCTTCACAGTGACGGGGGCAGTTCGATGGGGAATGTTAGTTCCAGTGGAAAGCTTTTTTTGTTGACTAGGTGATTCAGCCGAGGGGGCGTGGCAGGTGGCTGCCGGGACACAAACACCGCCCTCCGTGGTGTGGAGCTCGGGTTTCCCCTGCTCCGCTGCAGGCCTTACTACCGTTTTGTGCTTATTGCTCAACACATAGGTCAGGGGGTCGGGGGTGAACAGGTCGTCTATGTCAGTTATTAAAGAGAGTCTCCTGGTGTAGGATTTCTTTTGCCCGGTGTGACTGCTCAGAGGCCCGGTAGTAGTGGATTTTGCGGGTCGTTTGGGAGTCTTACACGCGTCGCCAATCTCCTCTGCGGTACTTTCTCCTGATTTCCCCTCCTTGCTTGGCGGCTTTACCTGTGCAGCAGGGTTACTGTGTTGAGGAGGGTCTGACTGGTGGCTTGCCAGAGGGCCATTACAGCTGCTGCTGTCCTTGGAGTCCTGGCCAGTTGTGCCACCGTTCTCCAGTGAAAGCTGTTGATCTGAGCTTCTGACACCTTCTCTGCTGTTTGCGTTCATCCGTCTCCTCACACAGTATTCAAATGTCGCTCTGTTAGGGGACCGTAAATGCACATAATCCTCAGTGACTTTCACCATGTAGGCTTTTCTCACCCCTGGCAACCTGGACAAGATATCAAGCCCCAACAAGTCAGGCGATGATTTGGGGTTTAACTGAGATGGCGTCTTCAAGCGTACTGGCTGGTAACATGTCGGCTCTTTGGCGAGAATGTTATTGGTGCTCTCCGGTGACAGCTCCAAACTAAACAAGTGACCCAATGAGGAGCTTGACACCGCTGAGAGGCGCTGGGATTGGCTAGTGCTGCAGTTTGGCATCTGAATTGTGCCTGAACTTGTGTTTTGGAGACATCGTTTTTTCAGGCTGTTGTCATTTCCTTCGGAGTCCTTGCACCTCTTCAGAAACGAACCGTTGCTCCCAGCTGGGAAAAAAAATACAAAGGACACTGATAAGTTGGTCGGTTATTGATATTTACCAGCAATTTATTGTCCTAACAAGCATTTTAGTAAAAAGTATAATTTGTTAATAAAGTATATGAAAATAGAAGTAGAAAACCAGGGAAAGACATGTGCCATGTGATTTCTACTCAGGGGGTCAGGGATTACAATCCAATACATTGGAATTGGACATATATTTTACAGTAATCACATTAGATACTCTTACCTGGATGTAACTTCACACTTGAAGCAGTTTGTTTCTGTCCTCGGAAAGCATTGTTCTGGCAAAGGAAAGGAAAAGTCTTACAGAAGTTAACATTTATCATTACATGTTGTGTTCCGACTGAGACACATCAAATAAAACAGCCAATAAGAATGAAAGTACTTTTTAATATTGGTATGAAATAATATTGACTGTCCTCAATTAGAAGGACTGCTCTTATTTGGAAAGTGTGTACAGGTTAAGATACTGATGAAAACCCCACCGAGATCTTTACCTGACAATGTGCCACTGGTTTGGCCACATTGGGAGATGAGAGTGAATCTCTAGTTCTGTTGGGCGGGGGAGTCTTGGGGCTCTGCAGAGGTACCATCCTCTTGGATAGTGATAACGAGAGGCGGTTTTGAAACTGAGAGGGTTTCATCGGGGTCTCCTGGAAATAGGTTAACTGGGATGGAGAGCACTGCTGCAGTGGGCAACCCAGATAGTCCATTACTGGAATACATTTGAAAAAACAAATAACCACACATTCATTTTAGGACTTTGCTTACAAAAATCCTAATAAAACATTTGACCAGGCAACATATTATTATACAATATCATTTTACCTGGACAGCCACAATGGCAGACATTCCTGACATATAAAGAATGTCATCTGATATCATGGTCATCTGATATGCATTGTCCAACGATTAATTTCTGACTAGCCAGTGCTGGGCACCACAGCTTGTAGTTATTGTTAACGAGTTACTTCATGAAGCCATGCACATAGGCATAGCCATGCAAATATCCGAAGGTTAATATTTGTTTTAGAATAACTAATAGGAAGCATACAGTGACAAGAAGTAGACCTAAAGTATTTCAGGCAATATTTTTTTGCAAAACTTGTGGTAGATCAAAGATTTTGGTAATATGGGTGTCATAGAAACAGAGGCCTACACGGTTGTAGGTGAGAAAGATAAGGCACAATTCTTCTTACAGGATGCAAACCAAGTAGTTGATCAGTAAAAAGTAGATTATGAATAAGTGTATTAATGATGTACCAAATAAATATAAATATATATATAAAAAAACCCTAAGCATCCCTGAATCACATTTTTAGTAGTCAGTGGCTAGAACCTAATTGCTACAAACAACTAAAAACTTTCACGTACAGTGATCTCAGCACATGCACAAAAGGTGCTGCAACAAGACGGCCAGCAAAGTTTAACACACACACAAGACACCACTACTGAAAACCAGGGAGGGGAACTAGGGACTTCAGGTCGTTTTGCTGTGATAGACAATTCTGTTCCGTATTCTCGATGCAGTGGATGTGCAGCTTGTTTCTCGCATGATTCGCTATATTGCACAAGTTTCTTATCAACCTGATAGTAACCGAATAAGCAGTAGCGCCACTCAGTGTGAATTAAACTGTACCATGACGTTTGAATAAAAAGAAGAAAAACAGGTAGTCGGTAGGTTCTTGGTGACTAGTGAAAAGAGGAAGCTCTCTCATCTGGATCTCTATATTTTTGTGTGCATCTTAGCCTTCTACAGCAGTAAAAATACAATGTATCCGTAATCCATCCATAATACAATAATCTTTCTATGTCAAGTAGCACACAGATCACGATCAAGTACCATGTGTGTAGTGTTGGACCATATATGTAACGTTAGTGCCTCTGTACTAAGGCAATGCCTGTCAAAACACTGCGTTATATTTTGCCTACCTTTACTCTTTGGCGAGTAGTAGTCCGACATTGTCCTGTAAAGGTTTAGAAATAAAAGCACATTGTAGGTGAAGGCCTGTCTGTCGAATTACACGCGTCTGTTTATTTCCTGTCTATGTGACGACGACCAATAATATAATCACAATTAAACGTACCCATCACATATGACATGGCTCGGTGGACGACACTTCAAAAACACGCGTGAGTAAACAAATGAATAAGTAATTATAATTACATTATCGACATCTAAAATGAAAGTATGCTGGTTAATGTTAGCAAGCAGTGTTAAGGGCTAAGCTAGCGTGTGGGTCCTATAAGGAAATAAGTACACGGACTAGCTTACTGAAGGAACTACAACCCTTTATGTGTGTGACGCGAACAACGCGTGTTTCTTACCGCAGTTTCCCCTGATTTTCGGACATTTTTCTCATGTTGTAGAACAAGCCAAGGACGGCCGTACTTCCCCATATGTGTATGCAAGTCCTCGTAAGATGTTCGGAGTCCAGACAGACAACCAATACACTCGCTTCTCCCGCCCGGCGCCCCACAGGCTAACGTACGCCGCAGTGCATTGTGGGATATGCAGTTCAGATCTATAACGAACCATAACAGTCCCACGTTGGAGAGCGTTTTAATCAACGTTAACAGAATGTTAGATGTTACATATTGTTAAATGTTAGCCTTGATATGTTATATTCACTCCGTCTTACCGCGCCTGTGAGTTAGTGAAGTAACAGCCTAGTATAAAAAAAGTATAAATGAAAATATACAATAACAAAAAATATTTTCCTGTGTATGCTGTGGTTTTAATAATGATATATGATATAAAAAAACAGCATTGAAAATTCGGAAAATGTAGACCTTGTTGACATAGATTGTCTGTTCAAACCATACATTTTAAGGGAAAATTCAATTACTTGGGTGATAATAATGACACTCACTGCACTGAAAGTGCCTTGTGTAGTTGAAATATATTTTTACTCAATAAAAATACTAGTTTGTGATGAAGACAAGGTAGTAAGACATATCACATATATCAATACAAGCACACATAACGTCACCTTCATAGATTGTAAGATAAGAGATAGCAATGACTGTAGGTGTCAAAACTTGTTAAACAAGTTAACAATATACTAGTGTTTTATAATGGTAATAAGTATTGGAGTAATAAGTATTACTCACAAAGTCAGACAAAAACTGAACCATTGACATTTTCTGACACTATTTGTATCAAATGTATGATCATACATAGTGTAATGTCACCTTCTGTTGAGGAAATAATGACGTATGAAAGATAAAATTCAGTAGCCTCAATCCCAATTACTCATCAATGCCATCTCCCTGCCCAAACCAGTGATCTGTATACATGTTGTTGGGGTTCAGCCTCTACACTGTAGGCCACAGACAGGACTCGCACCTATCCCTATGCTTTTTACTTCTTCGCTTTCCCCTGGGCAGCCACCGCCTCCATGGCCTTCCTCACAGTCTCTTCATCTCCCAGGAACTGCATGGGCTTCACAGGCTTCAGGTTCTTGTCGAGCTCGTAGAGGATGGGGATGCCAGTGGGCAGGTTCAGTTCCATGATGGCCTCCTCTGACATGCCTGAGTGACAGGTGAAATGATCACATTCAGGGGATTTCACCGCTTGATGTGCACCATTTTTAGGATGAAGTCACATTTGGACAATCGGAGTACAAAGTATATTATAATTTGAAACCCAAAGCACACAGCTGTATTGGGACAGACACAAAAATAATGTTTTAACATTTTTGCATCCAAAATAGAATTGAGTCCTATATGGGGTGAGCAAAAAAAAGCCTCACTACATTCGCGCTCTGGGTGCTTTGCTCAGTTAAAACCATATGATACATGATTTATTTTTTAGGTCACACTAAAAATATGAACCGAAATTCGCGCTCCGTGTGCTTTGGGCTTGATAGCCAATTTGTGGTCAAGGGTGGAGCTGTACATTGAACATTATTACACATCACTGCACATTTTCCTTACAGTGCTCTGATGGTGGAAAAGCAATCCAAGAGGAAGTGAAATAAAAAAACAATAGCAGTAGACAAAAGATATATATATAGCCATTAGCTGGTGTCAATTATTTTGCTTCATATATCTTTAGGAACCCGTCCTATATTGATATCAGTAACTTTATATTTATGTTGAGTTAGTTACAAAGTGCAAAGTGGGGCCTTATCAAATTAGCATTTGAACTTTGAGTCAAACTAAAATTTGGTTACCTTCCAGGTGTTTGACGATGCCCCTTAGGCTGTTGCCATGGGCAGCAATGAGGACCCTCTTGCCCTGCTTGATCTGAGGAGCAATCTCCTCGTTCCAGCAGGGCAGCGCCCTCGCGATGGTATCCTTCAGACTCTCACAGGAAGGAAGCTGGTCTGCACTCAGGTCAGCATAGCGACGATCCTACAAAACACATAACAAACAAAACAGACACAATCTCTGTTCCTTAAAATGGCGAGACTTGTATCTTGGACTTGTCCTTGGACTTTTCTTAGTTAGTGTCTTTTTAGGAAACCCCTCTACATTCAAATGTGACAAATGTGATAAGCTGTGAATTTGTGAAAAAGTTACAGAATGGCAAAATCTATTATGTTGAAGCACAACACATTATGTTGTAATGAAAGAAAATTGCATTATAGATCAATGCATACATTTCAGTGTCATTGCGCAAGTGTTTTGCTTTATCGTTCATGTATGGGCAAAAATCCACAGCATCTCACCTCTTACGCTTTAAAGGTTAATAATTGACCACATGACGTCACCACAAGCAGCTCACACAGGTTAATAGCATGCATGCACTACTGATCTGGGGTTGTTACACTACTGAGTCTATCAATACAGAGAGACCTTTGGTCCATCCATTCGTGACTGAACTTTGACACCTGAAATGCCTTACATTACATTAGTCGGTCATAGATGAAGAAATGAACACAAATCTAGAGAAAGTATATTGCATGAGGAAAAGCCAAGGGGGTGAGCCTGTGTGCCTTTTCACAGTCAGACATTCTAACTTGCATCATGTTAAAAATGAATTGCGTATTCTCAATGACTTTGCTACTACTGCACATGATAAGGGCACAGACAAAGCAATTGTTAAAATGGCAACCTTGGTCGGGTAATAAAACAAATGGAGGACTCAGTTCTTATCCCTTAGCTTATTTGAAGTTCACAAACAACCAATGTTTTTTCAAACAAGAATGTCAATTAGACAGATTATCAAGTTTTTAAATTATTATATTATTTAAATGATCTATGAGTGGCAGAGCAGTTACCTTGTTGATTACAGCATAGAAGTCGTGGCCCGGAGCCATTGGGGGAGGAGGGATGTCGAAGGAGCGCCTCCATATCTTCACCTGGGCTTCTCCGTGCTTGGCGGCCGTCTCTGCCTTGTTGAGCCCAGTGAGGCCCCCGTAGTGGCGTTCGTTGAGCCGCCACGTTCGGTGCACTGGCACCCACATCTGGTCGATGCTGTCCAATACCATCCATAAGGTGCGGATGGCCCTCTTCTGCACGGAGGTGTAGCAGACGTCAAACTCATAGCCGGCATCTGTAGCAGGAGCAAGTCAGTCAGTTAAACTAACTTTAGTTGACAGTGGAACTTATAATAGACAAAATAACAAATGTACTACTGACTTGTGCACACACACACACACACACACACACACACAAGTACACTTCATATTGTTACTTAAAAGATTTGTTGTTGTCAGAGAGACAGTCCCAAGTGGCCAAATTATCTTTCAAAGTCATTCTTTTGTGCCAGTGGGACAAACAATCTGTGATTGTTGAACAGTAGCCTCAACATAAGATAGGGCCGCAGATACAAGAAGCCTATCACATTAAAATATTTACCTTGTAGAATAGTATTTGTATTATGTTGGTCAGGCAACATGGTTTTGCCACAGGATTGTTTGTTAAATCCAGACCATATGGCCTACAATTGTAAATGCAATCATATTCACTAATTACATCATTCTGTAGCCATAGGTGATTGTCTGTTATCTGAGTGAGAATACAGTACAATCAATGAATACCCTTTAGCGCTTGTCCACCTCTCCTCGCCTCACGTTCTCCAGCTTCGCTCAGATCTGCGTCAAACCACCCGCTGAACCGATTCTCGTCGTTCCATTTGCTTTCTCCGTGACGAATCAGAACCAGTTTGTACACGGCCATTGCTGACAATATAGCAGGACACAGACAGACAGGGGGTTACAGCAGGATGGATGGTCAGAAGAAGTGCAGCAGGTACAACTGTCACCGCCTCTGGTGCAAGTTGATTTCAATTGTAGTGTTAACCCCTGGTTTGGATTGGTTACTGTTTCACTGTGATGTGCTTGTCCAATGACAGAGGTGGGCGTCGGCGACGCTGCTGACGGCTCGCGGCCCGCTCGTGCACCGTGGCTCCTAGGTTCACTCTATTACATACATTTAATTAATCCACCTTCCAGTCGGTGCTTCATTAGGAAATCATGAGGTGCCGGAGCTTATAGTGACGTCACGGCGGTAATAAGCGCAGCGCAGTTAACTCTGTATGACGTCATACACCATAAGCTACCGCCGGCTTTTAACACAGTAAACGCGCATAAATAGGCTACATTCATTAAATTAGGTTTTATTTAATTATTTTTTTTATTTACACGTTATAAAATTGGCAAAATCGTATCGTATGTAGATTTTGAGGTCCCAAGCTCCGGGACAAACACTGCTTCCAGTTAATTGTTGCTAATGGGGAGTGTGTGTGTGTGTGTGTGTGCGCGCGTGATTGATTGATTGACCTATATATGCTATGTGTATTGCCAAATCACACACATATACCCACCTACACATGCATCATCAGATAGACAAACACACAATTAAACAACGGTGAAAATACACAGTAGATATTCATGCAGCATTCACTCTGTGGATGTTGATGGTAGCCTACAGAGACTCTCAGACATGAGGATGTAGACCCATCAAAAGCAGTGTCACAAAATCACAGCAGCAGCAGCACTAAAAGGTGTTCCTATTAAACAACCTTGGCGCATCGCGTACATGTCTAGAAGTAGACCTGGCCAATAACCGACCAGTAGGTGGGGTCTGTATGCGGAAGATACAAAGAGTCAAAGCGTTTGTATGAGACTAACATCAGTAGTACTGTATGCTCCCTTTTCATTAACTAGTATTTGCCAGTCGTATTAAGCGTCGTTTCCCCCCAACCCGTTTGGGGCATGGATGAAACAAGTCCGCTAGTCTCTTCGTATGATTCACTAAACTACTGTAGCGAAACCAATCCTCGTGGTGGTGGTGGTGGTGGTCTCGGAGCGACCGCTACACCGGGGTCTGTCATCCCCGTCCTACCCGCCGGGAGCCCGGGGCGCGCCGGGGAGCGGCAGCATCTTCTGAACCGGAATAGAGCGAACTCCCTGCGGGAGCATCACCGGAACGACCTGTCCGACGACCCGGAGTTCAGGGAGATCGTGAGGAAAGCGGAGCAAGCCATAGACGAGGGGATCTTCCCGGAGAGGATCTACCAGGGATCCAGCGGCAGTTACTTCGTTAAAGACCCTAAAGGGGTGAGAATATTAGAAGCCTCGGTGTGTGTTTGTTTGTTAGATAAAAGGATGGGATGCGTTTGCAGAGTTGGTTTCCTGTGCCTAATGTCTATCATTTCTCTGTAGGCCTACAGTTTTAAACGGTTTCAGGCTTAACATATTGCCCTTTGAGACTGTAACTGTGATTAAGGACAAATCAAATTGACTTGACTTGTCAGTCACATAGTAGTCCTATATGCACATTACTAACATCGCTGCAACTGCAGAACCCAGTTAAAATTGCGATTGTCCACAGCCCTGTTAAATGGGTAGGCTACCCTTTGAACTCCAATGTACTTTATTTTTATACTGTGTGATAAAGAACAGTCACCGTCAATAAAGTGACGTGATTTGGTGCTTAAACGTGTCTTTTTGCTCTGTCAAGAAAATAAGACAAATGAACTTGGACTGGTGGTCTCTATCCTGACCGTGGTCCCATAATAGGCTCCTTCACAAGGGATCATGGGAGATAATGCAAGATAATCTAATTGACATAAATAAGTTGCAGGACAAGTCCAATAGATGCAGACATCTGCTTAGTCCATGAATTGACTCCTTTGATGGCAACATGAAAGGTGGAGGATTTGCAATTGAATATCATGGTACGAACTGAGAATCAACAGTTATTTAAATAGAATTCCTCCATATTTACACAGTAGTCTCTGTTTTAAATGACGTGTTTAAAATGTACGCTTTTGAAATTGACATCACGGCGTTCTTCTCTGTTAATTCTTGCAGAGGATCATCGGTGTTTTCAAGCCGAAGAACGAAGAGCCCTACGGCCAGCTGAACCCCAAGTGGACCAAATGGCTCCAGAAGCTGTGTTGCCCTTGCTGCTTTGGCCGAGACTGTCTGGTCCTCAACCAGGGCTACCTTTCAGAGGCTGGTGCCAGTCTGGTGGATCAAAAGCTTGAGCTGAATGTAGTGCCCAAAACCAAGGTGAGAACCCAGGGAACAATGCGAGTATGAGTCGAAGAAATCCTACAAGCTCATCATCGTCAACATCATCATCATCTACTCTAGGCTACTCTACTGTACTGTATCCTTCATTTTTGGCTGGACCGGAGGGATCAGCCTTAGAAACAGACTTGTCTGTGACTGAGTGATGAAAGTTCGCTGAGTGATGGTTACACCAATGGTGTAACTTCAAGAGTGTTGGCGATTAACCATACACGGTCCAGCCATATACTAGGTTTTGACCTAGTCTTGTTTTACCCTTTTTAGGTGGTGTACCTGGGGAGCGACACATTCAACTACAGTGCAATAGACAGAGTGAAGTCTCGAGGCAAGAGGCTAGCCCTGGAGAAAGTGCCCAAGATGGGCCAGCGCTTTCACAGAATAGGCCTGCCCCCAAAGGTAACTACTACTACTACTTATGAATCGAGTGTAGCCCTATTATATGTAGGGGCTGTGTATGTCATTTGATACTGTATGTACTGTAATGTACACAGTATCACATGATGGAATATCTGAATGACATTAAATGTGTCTCTCTGTGTGTCTCTCTCTGTGTACATGGCAGGTGGGGTCATTCCAGTTGTTTGTGGAAGGGTACAAGGATGCAGATCATTGGCTCAGGCGGTTCGAGGCCGAGCCTCTACCAGAGAACAACAACCGACAGCTCCAGCTCCACTTTGAAAGGCTTGTGGTCCTAGATTACATCATCAGGAATACAGGTTTGTTTTTGTTTTTACTCAATGCTGATGCTTGAGCCTGTTGTGGCAATTTCCATATAGGATATTGCGTCTATGGACAGATGAGACCTCTACACACAATACTTGTAGAAGTTAAGAATAACCAGGCCCCCTTCCTAGTGAAAAGAGCCACAAAGCCTTTTAAACACCTCTCACACAGGAGGGGGTCTGTTCAAACAGGGTTAGGAAACAACTCAACAGATGGGGACAAGTGATAAGGAAGGAAAGAGGGGGGTCAAAGAGGGGTGTCAACGTACAAGGAGTGAAACAAACGAACCCTTGGTGGTTTATCTAAAGTAAGCCTCAGAGAGGAACCAAAAACCTTGGGTTAGTTATAAATGAGTTATCTTGAGGACGGACAATAGGAGGTCCTTTATGACTTACAACTGCAAGTTAGGTCTATATGTGTGACATCAAATAAAACCTTTAAATAGTATGACACAGAGCCATGTACGGATTTTTCCACCACAAATACAATGTGTATCAATGGATTTCATAGCACTGACAGCTAATTTGGGGTTTTCTTTCTTGCAGATAGAGGAAACGACAACTGGCTGATAAAGTATGACTATCCGATGGACACTGGAGGCATTCGTGTGAGTAAACCATGACTATATGACTCAGTAACCAGCAGACAGATAATCATAGAGAAAGATACTATGGTTCTATTTAAAGCGTCTTGCATGCTGTTGATGTTAATTAGTTATTGTATGGCTTGAATCATCCAACAATCCAAAGTAAATCCACAAGTATGCCATTAGTAGCCTCAGTATGTGTTTACATGGAGTATTTGCTGTCTTTGTGTGTGTGTGTGTGTGTGTGTGTGTGTGCAGGATACAGACTGGGTAGTGGTGAAGGATCCTATTGTTAGGCTGGCTGCCATTGACAACGGCCTGGCCTTTCCCCTGAAACACCCAGACTCCTGGAGAGCCTGTGAGTCACACCAGCTCCAAAAGCTTAAAACCTCATTCAAGTTTGTTAGAGGTTTGGGTTGTGTAGTTATCTTGCCATGTTCTAACTCCAAATATTAGCGAGATATCTTCAATAGTTGCTCCATAGATTCAAACTTGATAATCCAAAGTAGTGTTTTTCTCTCCCTCCATTGACTTGCATTGCACAGCGAAACAGGTCACACTTTTAGCACACAAACGAAAGCGAAACAAAGTGGATTCTGCCAATGTATGAAATGACAAAACCCAATTCAGCGTTTTTTTAATCTGTTGGTAAAGGTACTATTTCCTTCATCCCCTCGCCGTAGATATACTGAATACGTAAACCGGCAACCAATAGGAGTGTTTTAGTTTATTTCCATAGCATCGGTCTTAATAACAAACATGGTGATTCAGTCTTGGAAACTAACTAACTCCTCCTAATTCAATTAGTAAAATCAACACGAAGTTGACATTTTTATTTCCAAAAAACGCTGAATCGGGTTTTGTTATTTTGTACATTGGCAGAATCCGCTTTGTTTGTGTTCGTTTGTGTGCTGAAAGTGTGACTTTGAGACCTCTTTCGCTGTGCAGTGCAAGTCAATGGGGGAGAGAAAAAAACCCACTTTTTTAATTTGTCAATTTGACTCTATGGAGCAACTATTGAAGACAATATTTGGAGTTACATCATGGCAACGTAACTACACAACCCAAACCTACACAACCTCTACCAAACTTTAATGATGCTTTAAAGAGTAACCACAAGCTAAAATGAAACCTCAGGGACAGCACCATCTCTGGGGAAGCAGTTATTGCAGTTGCACTCCCTAATTTGCTGGACTGTATCTGCGTATATGTATCGTTATTCGTATAGGCCTATATTAGCTTATGTATTGGACAATACATTTTGTATTGGTGCCTCTGATCGGTGCAACCCTGAGGTTTACTTTTAGTGCTATTAATCAACGTCAGTGTTAAACATCTGACAAAAGTATCAGTGGAGGTCCGGCTTATAAAGATATATATCTGTGTCCTTCTCCTCCCCCTGCAGACCCATTCTATTGGGCGTGGCTCGCTCAAGCCAAGGTTCCCTTCTCCCAGGAGATCAGAGATCTAGTGCTTCCCAAACTCAATGACCAAAACTTTATCAAAGACCTCGAGGAGGACCTCCATGAGCTTTTCATGGTACGCACGTTTTAGCGAGAGAAAAGGCCTGTGTGTCTGTAGCATGAACACGTATCATTCTGCATAATGTGAAAACTGAATTGCTTTTGTGTTGCACAACTGTGTGTGTGTGTGTGTTGCAGAAAGACCCAGGCTTTGACCGGGGTCAGTTCCATAAGCAGGTGTCTGTGATGCGAGGGCAGGTGAGTGGAAAACAAAGGGCGAGAGAATGAAAAATAAGGCTGGATAGTCTAGTGGTGTTCAAGTCCCAGCCGAAAGGTACTGGGTTTGATCCCCCCTAGGCCCTCAGCCTACCTGTAGGCATCCCACAGGTCCATCCCCTACTTGCCCCTTAATGACAGTTATCAGAATTGATACTTTCTATGATGCCCATGTCTATAATGATTTATAAACATGCTTAGAATGCGTTATAATTTGCTTATAGCACTGTATAATTATAGTTTATAAGCACTCGTAAATATTCATAATGCTTTATACCAATAATCATAACACATTATAAAGAATTGTATAATGGCTTATAAGGTCATCATAATCATAATACTTCATAATTGCTGGTCACTCACAGAATTCGTTTTTTGCAAGGATCATAGTTGAAACCGGTTTATTGCACAGATGAATGTAGAATGAATGAGCGGATGTTACATACTGTCAGGACAGGGCGCAGCCTCGAGTGTCCTGAGTGTGCGCAGCCTCGAGTGTGCACCAGGTGCGGCTGCTTAAACCAGCCACCCACACTCTCACATATCTCCCAACACCAATTTTTGGCTGGGGAAACTCCCCAGCCGAAACCTACTCTCCCTCCCCTCCCTCCCCTGTGGGTGGCTGCTTAAACCAGCCACCCACACTCTCACACCACCCTTTGGGTGTGAAGCGATCAGTAACCTTTAAAAAAAATTTAAAAATAAAGGAGGTGGCATCTTTTTTCCTTTTCCTTTTCAGGATGAGTTGTCCCTTTTCCAGATGACCACCATGTTCTTATCACTGAGGGCCACCAGGTAGGAGAGGCCGGGGTCCATGGCCACACTGTTAATGGAGGGTGCCTCCACAGGGCTCGAGGCCTTTGTCAACAGGGCCGGCCACTCCAGCACCTGGAAAGAACCCCAAAGGACCGCCGTTAACACAACAAACTCAAAACGCCAAAGATCGTTGAGTAATGGGGTGTAAGGGGCACTTAATCAGCATGTGACCGGTAACCCCATCAACCAATAAGAAGTGATGCATGCAATGCCATAGCATGTGTTTAACCTAGAGAGGGAGTCATCTAATACAAAGCAAAGCAATGCACAAGTGGTGTTGGGGTTTGGTTCTCCTTTAAAATATATTCAAGTGCTACATTTCAGATATGGATTATTGTTCAAAGGCCACTAGGGCTGGACGATATGGACCAAAATCTATCTCACAATATATTTTTTAATATCAGTTGATAGGATAATTATTATGGTAGTAGTTCATTAATGTGTTAATACTAGAAAAGCCACAGAAAAAACAACTGCCAAGAATGCCCATTTATGTTGCAACGGATGTCTGCACCTAAACGTGTGAAAAACCAAGTCTATGAAATGTCCTGCTGGTGGTCATCTACCCCCCTCCTTTAATAACGAGTGATCGAATCTAGCTCTTTGGCTCTGCCAAAATGTATCCAGGGTGGTGAAATAATTGATTACTTCACAGACGAGACGTGTGTGAGCGTGAGTGGGGTTAAAGGGGTATGGCCTTAAATGTCTTATACATTAGGGAGCCTGTTCCAGCTCGGGACAACTTTTATTTATCATTTTATAAGACATTAATTTACCATTGTTATAGGTGGTGTATTGCAATTGAATGTAGTATTCTACAAAATAAATCGCATTTACAAAAGTAGCCAGGTAAGACATGGAAAAAAAAGTTGGTAATTTCGGCAGATTTAAGCAAATCTGCCTACAAGCCCTACACTACATGTGGCTCACTCAAGTAAAGATGATCACAACAGCCACACACGCATGCGACTTGGGAACCAGACGGCTTGGACACCAGTTGGCTCTTAACACCTGTATAGGGCTTGTATATGTGTACATTTAAACTATCGCGGACACAAAAAAAGCACCTACAAACCGGAGTACTTGTTGAGATTTGGACCAGGTATCCATTTAGAGGTTTTTGATTTATCGTCCAGCACTAAAAGCCACTAATAGTAAAGCATTTAAATAATTTGTATGTATGTATGGTGTATAGGGATTTAATTAACATGTCGTTAGTGGTTTCTTAAAGCAGTGGTTCTCAACTGGTCTAGCCTCAGGACCCACATATGGGTCACGACCCACCAGTTGAGAATCACTGTCACGTCTGATGTAAACATTACCTCAGTTGGGGGAACAAGTTCTCCATGCTGGTAGTCGTTTGCCAGGAGGAGGTTGTGCAAACAGTAGGTCCATAGCTTGCCACTGTTGTCACCACACACTAGGTAGGCTTCCTCTGGAGAAGGACACACATGGTAGTAATATTAATACTCTGGAGGGGTTAAATGACTATCCAGTACACTAGTGAACGCACACACAGTCAGATTCTTGCAAATACAAAAATGTATGTGTTCATTGGATTATATATATGGAGTTATATCCTAACAAACCAGCATGCCCTCTACTGGTGTAAATGAGTTGGTGCCTTTCATTTGGAAACGCCGTTCACCCATCACATCATTCTTGGAGGAAAAAAGGGGTTGTTGTCAAAGTGGTGCCGTATACTACCATATACTGTATTTTTACTTGATATAAAAGCACCCACTCTCCTGACTCTAAATCAGGCTTCAAACACTGATTGTAAAAAATATGGACGCAACGTCACCCATTGTTTTATCCACTTCCTAACCAAGATCCTAATGGTGGCGGGTCATTGTGCCACCACCTACCGTGAACCACCTAAAGGCCGTTAGAGGAACTACATGCTAGTCTCTTCCACACGTTCTCCTTGCATACGAGCATTTGTATGTCTTTGCATGAGTATGTGATGGGTGAACACCAACACAAGGGATGCCAGCTCAACAAGCTGGTGCGGAAGGCTAGCTCCGTAGTTGGAGCTGAACAAGACAAGCTGGAGGTGGTTGTGGAGGGTAGGATGAGGAGGAAGCTGGACACCATCCTGAAGAACCCCTCCCATCCCCTCTATGACGAGCTGACGAGGACTCATCCCTCCTCGGCGCTCTACAAAGCGCCTGGGCCATCAGGCTCCATAATAAAACATGACCCCATACTGCAATATCAACCTAGTCACTGTACATACATATATTTATTATTATTTATTCATAACACACCCTGTACAGTAATTTATTTAGGATTATCTTTATCTTTATCTTATCTTATCTTATCTTATTCTTATGTGTATTCTTATTATCTTGGTTTGTCTTAACTCTGTACCTGTATTCCCTAACTCTGTATTCCCACTTTTACCTGTGTTTCATCCCCTTTACTGTTGCTGCCATGATCCCTACGGGGATCAATAAAGGTTTATCTTTATCTTATTAGGCAGGTGATTTTAATGTTGTGACTGATCAGTATATATATCAAATATTCTAATAATAGGAGTGATAGGCTACTTGAGTCCTATTATTATTTCAGGCCAGAGGCAATGCACAATGCTGGAAGGACGAAGCATGTTCAGTTAGCTGGTTACATGTCTCTGGCTCACAACAGAGCTATCACCACTTGTGATCGCTGAACTATGTTTGTTTCTGAATGGGCTGTTTGATAAATTATGTTTGGGTTGTAAGCTAATTAAGTTTAGGATGAAGAACCAAAGTATATCTCTAACCATTAGAGCCCAGGTTAAGAGGGCAATAGCACACAAGCCGTTGCTTGCTTTTTCACTAAAGAAGAAAACGAAGAGTAACAAGGATATTAGCCTGTAGCGTTAGCTGTGATCCATTATCTTGACAGAGTTCTCATGGCTGTTGAAAGATATGGCAAAGCTAAACAAATACATAACCAACTAAAATGTAAACAGCGAGGCTACAGCAAGGCCCTGGTGTACCTGTGGACGAACACATCCACAAACAATGAATTAATTTAGGATTCTTGAGGGTTAGTCCCTGAGCTCGAGGCAGAAAATATGAACTCTTCATGGCTTTGAAAATACTTTAAAGGGGCAGTGAACCCAAAATCCTTTTTTGTTTCCAACGTGGTCTTACTGTATATGGTTGTCAACAACATCTATGCCATTTTGTCACTGTTACTAAAATGAGACTAATTTAGAAAAAACAAGAGTAAAATCCTATGTTTTTGCAGTCTCCGCCACCTGCTCCGAGTGCAGGTGGCTTTCTTTTTGTGACGTCGAAGCCACAGTGTGTGTGCGGATGTGTGTGTGTGTGTGTGTGGATGTGTGTGTGGATGTGTGAAACTCCATCTGGGCGGCAGTTGATTTTGATGTCCGCATCCAAGAGATGGTTAAGCTTCTCGGACCCTTATAGTATATACACAACATTGCTCATTATAACGCTGATACGCAACAATGGTAAAAAAAGTATCACAAGGTTGGCGTGAGCTGTAACCATGGGGATAACACGTCCCCCATCCTTCCTAGAACTCTTAGCCCAAAATGCATTTTTAAAACTCTCATAGAGCTGAAACTGGGGGTTCACTCACACTTTAAAAACACTGGTTGGTTAGAGAAATCAACTGAATGTTTTAAGGTTAACCGAACGCCCAAACCAAACTTCAAGATCAGTGCTAAAAACACAGCACCAACACAATTAGCCGCAGGTTATGTCCTTGTCAGGCATACACACACACACACACACACACACACGTCATACAGCAGAGGTATTTACCTGCTTATTAAAGAAGTGACTCATAAAGCTACGCACCGAGCCTGTTGACGTGTGAATATATAAAAAGAATGAGAAAGACATAGGGAGAGATGGAGGGAAAGATGGAGAGAGAGATGGGGAGAGAGATATGGAGAGAGAGATGGAGTATGGAGGGAGATATGGAGAGAGAGATGGAGATGGAGGGAGAGATGGAGAGAGAGATGGAGTATGGAGGGAGAGATGGAGAGAGAGATGGAGAGAGAGATGGAGAATGGAGGGAGAGTGAGAGAGAGAGATGGAGAGTATGGAGGGATGGAGGGAGGGATGGGGGGAGGGGGGGGGAGAGAGGGAGAGATGGAGAGAGAGAGATGGAGAGAGAGATGGAGTATGGAGGGAGAGACAGAGGGAGAGATGGAGAGAGAGACGGTGACATGGACGGAGAGTGAGAGCGATGGAGTTTGAAGT